>CAUDMG010002530.1:312500-325000 GCA_958450375.1 Homarus gammarus
GGGCTGATGAGAGAACCCGTCCCCGAGTTATTTTGGGAACACAGACTGACAGATTGAGAGACAGGGACGAAAATAATACATTGTACTATAGTTGATGGCAGTTTGAGGATAATTCTGTGTAATTCTTAGTTGTTATGATTTGGTAATATACTGTAAAATGGTTGTTCTCACATTGGGCTAATCTATTAAGGTTATCTTGAAGGAGTGGAGAGTGAATCTATAGAGAAGAACATTAAGAGCTGTTGCAACATGGCCACCAGTTCCCCCTCTGTCCCTCCCGTGATGTCACATCAATCTCGGTGTTGCTAAAGAATTATATTTTGAAACATGGTTGTGACCACCGACTACACCGACCACCGACTACACCGACCACTTACTATACCGACCATCTACTACACCGACCACTTACTATACCGACCACCTACTACACCGACCACCGATTACACCGACCACCTACTACACCGACCACCAGGCTCCGGCGGCCAGGTAGTAGTGGCGCCACGCCCGGCTGGTCCCCGGGGCTGGTCGCCATATACAGGTGTGACTCAATATTAAAATGCTAAGTGGTGGCGTGAGGCTGGTCGCTGGTAAGATCAATTTGAGAATAAGTCTGACGGATGGTCGGTCATATATGGCCTTGGTCCCAAGAGCTGGTCCTGCGGCACCCCACACTGTGTCACACCCTGCGGCACCCCACACTGTGTCACACCCTGCGGCACCCCAATCTGTGTCATATCCTGCGGCACCCCACACTGTGTCACATCCTGCGGCACCCCACACTGTGTCACACCCTGCGGCACCACACACTGTGTCGCACTTTGCGGCACCCCATACTGTGTCACACCCTGCAGCACCCCACACTGCTACACCCTGCGGCACCCCACACTGTGTCACAACCTGCGGCACCTCACACTGTCATACCCTGCGGCACCCCATACTTTGTAACAACCTGCGGCACCCCACACTGTGTCACGCCCTGCGGCACCCCATACTGTGTCATACCCTGCAGCACCCAACACTGTGTCATACCCTGCGACGCCTCACACTGTGTCACCCCAGCGGCACCTCACGCTGTGTCACACCCTGCAACACCTCACACTGTGTCACACCCTGCGGCAACCCACGCTGTGTCACACCCTGCGACACCTCAAACTGTGATACCCCCTTCGGCACTTCACACTGTGTCACACCCTGCGGCACCCCACACTGTGTCACACCCTTCAGCACCCCACACTGTGTCATATCCTGCAGCACCCCACACTGTGTCACAACCTTCGGCACCTCACACTGTCATACCCTGCGGCACCCCATACTTTGTAACACCCTGCGGCACCCCACACTGTGTCACGCCCTGCGGCACCCCATACTGTGTCATACCCTGCAGCACCCAACACTGTGTCATACCCTGCGACGCCTCACACTGTGTCACCCCCAGCGGCACCTCACGCTGTGTCACACCCTGCAACACCTCACACTGTGTCACACCCTGCGGCAACCCACGCTGTGTCACACCCTGCGACACCTCAAACTGTGATACCCCCTTCGGCACTTCACACTGTGTCACACCCTGCGGCACCCCACACTGTGTCACACCCTACGACATCTCACACTGTGTCACAACCTGAGGCACCCCACACAGTCACACCCTGTGGAACCCCTTACTGTGTCACACCCTGCGGCACCCACAATCTGTCACACCGTGGCACTCCACACTGTGTCACACCCTGCAGCACCCACAGTATGTCACACCCTGCGGCGCCCACAGTGTATCACACACTGTGACACCCAACACTGAGTCACACCCTGCGGCACTTCATACTGTGTCACACCCTGCAGCACACCACACTGTGTCACACCCTGCAGCACCCCAAAATGTCACACCTTGCGGCACCCCACACTGTGTCATACCCTGCAGCACCCCACACTATGCCACACCCCGTGGCACCCCACACTATGTCACACCGTGGCACCCGACACAGTCTGTCACACCCTGCGACACTCACAGTGTGTCACACCCTGCGACACTCACAGTGTGTCAAACCCTGCGGCACCCACAGTGTGTCACACCCTGCGACACCCACAGTGTGTCAAACCCTGCGACACTCACAGTGTGTCACACCCTGCAGCACCCACAGTGTGTCAAACCCTGCGACACTTACACTGTTTCACACCCGGCGGCACCCACAGTGTGTCACACCCTGCGGCACCCACAGTGTGTCACACCCTGCGGCACCCACAGTGTGTCACACCCTGCGGCACCCACAGGTCCACTCGCCTGCGGCACCCACAGTGTGTCACACCACACCTGTCGGCACCCACAGTGTGGTCACACCCTGCGGCCACCCACAGTGTGTCCCACACCCTGCGGCACCACACAGTGGTGTCACACCCTGCGGCACCCACAGTGTGTCACACCCTGCAGCACCCACAGTGTGTCACACCCTGCGGCACCCACAATGTGTCACACCCTGCGACACCCACAGTGTGCCCCACCCTGCGGCACCCACAGTGTGACACACCCTGCGGCACCCACAGTGTGCCACACCCTGCGGCACCCACAGTGTGTCACACCCTGCGGCACCCACAGTGTGTCACACCTGCGGCACCCACAGTGTGTCACACCCTGCGGCACCCACAGTGTGTCACACCCTGCGGCACCCACAGTGTGTCACACCCTGCGGCACCCACAGTGTGTCACACCCTGCGGCACCCACAGTGTGTCACACCCTGCGGCACCCACAGTGTGTCACACCCTGCGGCACCCACAGTGTGTCACACCCTGCGGCACCCACAGTGTGTCACACCCTGCGGCACCCACAGTGTGTCACACCCTGCGACACCCACAGTGTGCCACACCCTGCGGCACCCACAGTGTGCCACACCCTGCGGCACCCACAGTGTGTCACACCCTGCGGCACCCACAGTGTGTCACACCCTGCGGCACCCACAGTGTGTCACACCCTGCGGCACCCACAGTGTGTCACACCCTGCGGCACCCACAGTGTGTCACACCCTGCGGCACCCACAGTGTGTCACACCCTACGGCACCCACAGTGTGCCACCCTGGCACCCACAGTGTGTCACACCCTGCGGCACCCACAGTGTGTCACACCCTGCGGCACCCACAGTGTGTCACACCCTGCGGCACCCACAGTGTGTCACACCCTGCGGCACCCACAGTGTGTCACACCCTACGGCACCCACAGTGTGTCACACCCTGCGGCACCCACAGTGTGTCACACTCTGCGGCACCCACAGTGTGTCACACCCTGCGGCACCCACAGTGCGTCACACCCTGCGGCACCCACAGTGTGTCACACCCTGCGGCACCCATCTGCCTCCCTTCTTGTTACAACTACTCCTCCTTCCCTTCTTCTTTTCCTCCTCCTCCATATTCCTCTTCCTCCTCCAAAGTCCCTCTCAACTGTGCCACTATCACCTCCCTTTCCCTTCCTCCTCCTCCTCCCCCTACCTCCGACCCCAGTAGGAGGTCTTCCCCAGGTAATTGGCACGTTACGGAGGCCACAGAATCTCGTAAAGATGTTATCCCTAGGTACTGGTCCACCTGCCCTCCCTACCTGTGTGTGTGTGTGTGTGTGTCCTCCCTACCTGACCCTGCGTGTGTGTGTGTGTTCTCCCTACCTGACCCTGTGTGTGTGTGTGTGTCCTCCCTACCTGACCCTGTGTGTGTGTGTGTGTGTGTGTCCTCCCTACCTGACCCTGTGTGTGTGTGTGTTGGTAAAGTACAAGGCGGTATATGTTAAAAACACCTGGTAATCGAGCTCCTCACCTGTCTCCAGCTATTAAGAACATACGATACTCTCCCAATTGGTTCTCCCGCACACCATCAACCAATCACAACGAGCCAAAAAACTACCAGCAAAACACCAAATTCCCGTCAAATTTTCACCAGAAACCAAATAGGAAACCCAAACCCCAGGACTAATGATGTCTGTCTATTGTTGAGGACAGTTGAACACGAAGGACGGCGCCACCTTTATTAGTCCTGGCAAGATGATTGTAAAGGTAGAAGCTGATTGTGAGGGAACTCGTGTGAGCAACATTGGGGCCATCAATCATGTGACTGGTAAAAAAAACATGGTCTTAATTTTTGACAGGTGGCGTGAGCAGCCTCAGTGTCGCGCGCCCTTGGTCCACCGACGGTCTTGTGTGTGTGTGTGTGTGTGTGTGTGTGTGTGTGTGTGTGTTACTCCATGTAAGAGTCGCTCTAATTGGCGCTCCTTGTACGTGTAGGTGGCCACTTGGTACTGTCGGTCATCTGTCCTTAACTGTCATGTCTTACCTGTCCTTACCTGTCATGTCTTACCTGTCCTTAACTGTCATGTCTTACCTGTCCTTACCTCTCATGTCTTACCTGTCCTTAACTGTCATGTCTTACCTGTCCTTACCTGTCATGTCTTACCTGTCCTTAACTGTCATGTCTTACCTGTCCTTAACTGTCATGTCTTTCCTGTCCTTAACTGTCATGTCTTACCTGTCCTTAACTGTCATGTCTTACCTGTCCTTAACTGTCATGTCTTACCTGTCCTTACCTGTCATGTCTTACCTGTCCTTAACTGTCATGTCTTACCTGTCCTTAACTGTCATGTCTTTCCTGTCCTTAACTGTCATGTCTTACCTGTCCTTAACTGTCATGTCTTACCTGTCCTTAACTGTCATGTCTTTCCTGTCCTTAACTGTCATGTCTTACCTGTCCTTAACTGTCATGTCTTACCTGTCCTTAACTGTCATGTCTTACCTGTCCTTAACTGTCATGTCTTACCTGTCCTTAACTGTCATGTCTTACCTGTCCTTAACTGTCATGTCTTACCTGTCCTTACCTGTCCTTAACTGTCATGTCTTACCTGTCCTAAACTGTCATGTCTTACCTGTCCTTAACTGTCATGTCTTACCTGTCCTTACCTGTCATGTCTTACCTGCCCTTACCTGTCATGTCTTACCTGTCTTTAACTGTCATGTCTTACCTGTCCTTAACTGTCATGTCTTACCTGTCCTTACCTGTCCTTAACTGTCATGTCTTACCTGTCCTTAACTGTCATGTCTTACCTGTCCTTAACTGTCATGTCTTACCTGTCATGTCTTACCTGTCCTTAACTGTCATGTCTTTCCTGTCTTTAACTGTCATGTCTTACCTGTCCTTACAACACACTTAAGGCACAACACAACCTTACAACACACTTAAGACACAACACAACACACTTAAGGCACAACACAACACACTTAAGACACAACACAACACACTTAAGACACAACACAACACACTTAAGACACAACACAACCTTACAACACACTTAAGACACAACACAACACACTTAAGGCACAACACAACACACTTAAGACACAACACAACCTTACAACACACTTAAGACACAACACAACACACTTAAGACACAACACAACACACTTAAGACACAACACAACACACTTAAGTCTCAACACAACCTTACAACACACTTAAGACACAACACAACACACTTAAGACACAACACAACACACTTAAGACACAACACAACACACTTAAGACACAACACAACACACTTAAGACACAACACAACACACTTAAGGCACAACACAACACACTTAAGACACAACACAACCTTACAACACACTTAAGACACAACACAACACACTTAAGGCACAACACAACACACTTAAGACACAACACAACCTTACAACACACTTAAGACACAACACAACACACTTAAGACACAACACAGCACACTTAAGACACAACACAACCTTACAACACACTTAAGACACAACACAACACACTTAAGGCACAACACAACACACTTAAGACACAACACAACCTTACAACACACTTAAGACACAACACAACACACTTAAGACACAACACAACACACTTAAGACACAACACAACCTTACAACACACTGAAGACACAACACAACACACTTAAGACACAACACAACACACTTAAGACACAACACAACACACTTAAGACACAACACAACACACTTAAGACACAACACATCACACTTAAGACACAACACAACACACTTAAGGCACAACACAACACACTTAAGACACAACACAACACACTTAAGACACAACACAACACACTTAAGACAACACAACACACTTAAGACACAACACAACACACTTAAGACACAACACAACCTTACAACACACTTAAGACACAACACAGCACACATAAGACACACACAACACACTTAAGACACAACACAACCACTTAAGACACAACACAACACACTTAAGACACAACACAACACACTTAAGACACACACAACCTTACAACACACTTAAGACACAACACAACACACTTAAGACACAACACAACACACTTAAGACACACCACAACACACTTAAGACACAACACAACACACTTAAGACACAACACAACACACTTAAGACACAACACAACACACTTAAGACACAACACAACACACTTAAGACACAACACAACACACTTAAGACACAACACAACACACTTAAGACACAACACAACACACTTAAGACACAACACAACACACTTAAGACACAACACAACACACTTAAGACACAACACAACCTTACAACACACTTAAGACACAACACAACACACTTAAGACACAACACAACACACTTAAGACACAACACAACACACTTAAGACAAAACACAACACACTTAGACACAACACAACACACTTAAGACACAACACACCTTACAACACACTTAAGACACAACACAACACACTTAAGACACAACACAACACACTTAAGACACAACACATCACACTTAAGACACAACACAACACACTTAAGACACAACACAACACACTTAAGACACAACACAACACACTTAAGACACAACACAACACACTTAAGACACAACACAACACACTTAAGGCACAACACAACACACTTAAGACACAACACAACACACTTAAGACACAACACAACCTTACAACACACTTAAGACACAACACAACACACTTAAGACACAACACAACACACTTAAGACACAACACAACACACTTAAGACAAAACACAACACACTTAAGACACAACACAACACACTTAAGACACAACACAACCTTACAACACACTTAAGACACAACACAACACACTTAAGACACAACACAACACACTTAAGACACACCACAACACACTTAAGACACAACACAACACACTTAAGACACAACACAACACACTTAAGACACAACACAACACACTTAAGACACAACACAACACACTTAAGACACAACACAACACAATTAAGACACAACACAACACACTTAAGACACAACACAACACACTTAAGACACAACACAACACACTTAAGACACAACACAACACACTTAAGACACAACACAACACACTTAAGACACAACACACTTAAGACACAACACAACACACTTAAGACACAACACAACCTTACAACACACTTAAGACACAACACAACACACTTAAGACACAACACAACCTTACAACACACTTAAGACACAACACGATTAAGACACAACACAACACACTTAAGACACAACACAACACACTTAAGGCACAACACAACACACTTAAGACACAACACAACACACTTAAGACACAGCACAACACACTTAAGACACAACACAACACACTTAAGACACAACACAACACACTTAAGACACAACACAACACACTTAAGGCACAACACAACACACTTAAGACACAACACAACACACTTAAGACACAACACAACCTTACAACACACTTAAGACACAACACAACACACTTAAGACACAACACAACACACTTAAGACAGAACACAACACACTTAAGACAAAACACAACACACTTAAGACACAACACAACACACTTAAGACACAACACAACCTTACAACACACTTAAGACACAACACAACACACTTAAGACACAACACAACACACTTAAGACACAACACATCACACTTAAGACACAACACAACACACTTAAGACACAACACAACACACTTAAGACACAACACAACACACTTAGGACACAACACAACACACTTAAGACACAACACAACACACTTAAGGCACAACACAACACACTTAAGACACAACACAACACACTTAAGACACAACACAACCTTACAACACACTTAAGACACAACACAACACACTTAAGACACAACACAACACACTTAAGACACAACACAACACACTTAAGACAAAACACAACACACTTAAGACACAACACAACACACTTAAGACACAACACAACCTTACAACACACTTAAGACACAACACAACACACTTAAGACACAACACAACACACTTAAGACACACCACAACACACTTAAGACACAACACAACACACTTAAGACACAACACAACACACTTAAGACACAACACAACACACTTAAGACACAACACAACACACTTAAGACACAACACAACACAATTAAGACACAACACAACACACTTACGACACAACACAACACACTTAAGACACAACACAACACACTTAAGACACAACACAACACACTTAAGACACAACACAACACACTTAAGACACAACACACTTAAGACACAACACAACACACTTAAGACACAACACAACACACTTAAGACACAACACAACCTTACAACACACTTAAGACACAACACAACACACTTAAGACACAACACAACACACTTAAGACACAACACAACACACTTAAGACACAACACAACACACTTAAGACACAACACAACACACTTAAGACACAACACAACACACTTAAGACACACACACAACACACTTAAGACACACACAACACACTTAAGACACAACACAACCTTACAACACACTTAAGACACAACACAACACACTTAAGACACAACACAACCTTACAACACACTTAAGACACAACACAACACACTTAAGACGCAACACAACACACTTAAGACACAACACAACACACTTAAGACACAACACAACCTTACAACACACTTAAGACACAACACAACACACTTAAGACACAACACAACACACTTAAGACACAACACAACACACTTAAGACACAACACAACACACTTAAGACACAACACAACCTTACAACACACTTAAGACACATCACAACACACTTAAGACACAACACAACACACTTAAGACACAACACAACCTTACAACACACTTAAGACACAACACAACACACTTAAGACACAACACAGCACACTTAAGACACAACACAACACACTTAAGACACAACACAACACACTTAAGACACAACACAACACACTTAAGACACAACACAACACACTTAAGACACAACACAACACACTTAAGACACAACACAACACACTTAAGACACAACACAACACACTTAAGACACAACACAGCACACTTATGACACAACACAACACACTTAAGACACAACACAACACACTTAAGACACAACACAACACACTTAAGACACAACACAACACACTTACGTCTCAACACAACCTTACAACACACTTAAGACACAGCACAACACACTTAAGACACAACACATCCTTGGACAAGTATTTCTTCAACACAAATATGAGGAAAAACTAAAAATCTTGCAACACATATGACACTACACAGACGACCAGGGAGGCAGCAGGTAGCGGGGGGCAGCAGGTAGCGGGGGGGCAGCATGTAGCGGGGAACAGCAGGTAGCGGGAGGACAGCAGGTAACGGGGGGCAGCATGTAGCGGGGAACAGCAGGTAGCGGGGGGCAGCAGGTAGCGGGGGGGGGCAGCAGGTAGCGGGAGGACAGCAGGTAGCGGGAGGACAACAGGTAGCGGGGGGGGGGGGCAGCATGTAGCGGGGAACAGCAGGTAGCGGGGGGGGGGGGGGGCAGCATTTCAATGTGTGTGTGTTGGGGCAAGTGTGTGGCGTGTGTGTGTGTGTGTGTGTGTGTGGGCGTCTGTATGTTGGGGCGTGTCTGTGATAGTGATAATAATAATAATAATAATAATAATAATAATAATAATGATAATAATAATAATAATAATAATAATAATAATAATAATAATAATAATAATTAACGGTTTATTGAAAAAGTTGGCAGCCCGAAGGCTGAAAATATACATTGGACAAAAATGACTTATTACATACAAAGACATGGGGTGAGTGGGTCGTTTAACAAGAGCTTTCATTATTATAGTTTACAGTTGATGGCCCGGGCCTGGGCTGGTCATTGAGACACCAGGTGGTGTGGTGTTCACGTGGTGTAGTAACTCGTCCTCGGGTGTTGATATGAAGGACCTCACGTGGTCATGGAGACACCAGGTGGTGTGGTGTTCACGTGGTGTAGTAACTCGTCCTCGGGTGTTGATATGAAGGACCTCACGTGGTCATGGAGACACTGGGTGGTGTGGGGTGGTGTCATAGTACCTCGCCCTCCTGGGTGGTGTTGTGTTATCTCGTAGTCAGGTGCATAGCCGGCCGGCCCTCTGTTGTTCCCAGGGTGGACTGATTAGCACCTCCTGGTCAGAAGACGGCGGTCAGTTCCCAGGGGTGCTTATCCCACTGGTGGGTCACTGCTCTCACTGGCACTGTCTAGTGCTGAATTCACTGGCTTAAACACTGTTCATCACTGTTCAACACTGATCCCACTTCTTTCCGAAACGAAATTGTCACTTTTGATTAAGTTGATATCCCGGTGGTGAGGATGGGTCGGGGAGAGGGACTTGGGGAAAGAGCAGAACATTGGCCAAGGGGGGCAGCTGCTCAGCAGGAGCAGCGCCTGAATAGGTCTCGACCCTATGGTGGTGTTAGGGTGTGTGTGTGTGTGGGCGTCTGTGTGTTGGGGCGTGTGTGTGTGGGTATGTGTGTGTGTGTGTGGGCGTCTGTGTGTTGGGGCGTGTGTGTGTGGGGTATGTGTGTGTGTGTGTGTGGGCGTGTGTGTGTTGGGGCGTGTGTGTGTGTGTGTGTGTGTGTGTGTGTGGCCGTCGGTAAGTTGGGGCGTGTGTGTATGGGTGTGTGTGTGTGTGTGGGCGTCTGTGTGTTGGGGCGTGTGTGTGGGGTATGTGTGTGTGTGTGTGGGCGTCTGTGTGTTGGGGCGTGTGTGTGGGGTATGTGTGTGTGTGTGTGGGGGCGTCTGTGTGTTGGGGCGTGTGTGTGGGGTATGTGTGTGTGTGTGTGGGCGTCTGTGTGTTGGGGCGTGTGTGTGGGGTATGTGTGTTGGGGCGTGTGTGTGTGTGTGGGCGTCTGTGTGTTGGGGCGTGCGTGTGTGGGGGGGGGGGGGCGTAAGGAAGTGTACCACAACATGATGGAGATGTTTCCCTCAGTAACTCTATATGTGAAAAACACCTGGGTGTATATGTGAGGTGAAGGTGAGGTGAAGGTGAGGTGAACATGAGGTGAAGGTGACATGAAGATGAGATGAAGGTGAGATGAAGGTGAGGTGAAGGTGAGATGAACATGAGGTGAAGGTGAGATGAAAGTGAGGTGAAGGTGAATCTTGGTAACAAACTCGCAGTATTATAATAACGATCTTATACGTAAGTGTTTGTTGTTTAATAAGATTCTTGAAACGTGTACAGTATATAGACACGGCTCACCTGCAGTACTATAGAGTAACTATTAATCCAGAAGTAGATCACTCTTCATTAACAGGTAAAAACACACATAGTTAATATATTTCCCAGGCTAAACCAACCCCACCTCGACACACTGTACTACACGACACACTATACTACACTATACACTGTACAACACGACACACTGTACTACACGACACACTATACTACACGACACACTGTACTACACGACACACTGTACTACACGACACACTGTACTACGCGACACACTATACTACACTACACACTGTACTACACGACACACTGTACTACACGACACACTGTACTACACGACACACTATACTACACGACACACTGTACAACACGACGCACTGTACTACACGACACACTGTACTACACGACACACTGTACTACACAACACACTGTACTACACTACACACTATACTACACGACACACTGTACTACACGACACACTATACTACAAGACACACTGTACTACAAGACACACTGTACTACACGACACACTGTACTACACGACACACTGTACTACGCGACACACTGTACTACACGACACACTGTACTACACGACACACTGTACTACACGACACACTATACTACACGACACACTGTACTACACGACACACTGTACTACACGACACACTGTACTACACGACACACTGTACTACACGACACACTGTACTACACCACACACTGTACTACACGACACACTGTACTACACGACACACTGTACTACACTACACACTGTACTACACGACACACTGTACTACACGACACACTGTACTACACGACACACTGTACTACACGACACACTGTACTACACGACACACTGTACTACACGACACACTGTACTACACGACACACTGTACAACACGACACACTGTACTACACGACACACTGTACTACACGACACACTGTACTACACGTCACACTGTACAACACGACACACTGTACTACACGACACACTGTACTACACGACACA
>CAUDMG010002530.1:330000-352500 GCA_958450375.1 Homarus gammarus
AGTCGGAAGGGAGAGAGAGAGAGAGAGAGAGAGAGAGAGAGAGAGAGAGAGGAGTATACTCTTCACATGTACATAACAAAAGCTGTGGTCTCTCCCCAACAGCCGTCTAATTGTTGACTTTACGACCCAGCTATAACTCTACCTGCTGAGGCCTGCGGGCTGTCATATGAGGGCTGAGGGCTGTCATATGAGGGCTGAGGGCTGTCATATGAGGGCTGAGGGCTGTCATATGAGGGCTGAGGGCTGTCATATGAGGGGTGAAGGCTGTTATGTACAGTAATGGGTGCGGGCTGAAGATGTCATGAAAGGGCTTCCTAGTGATGACTGAAGATGTCACGAGAGGGCTGAAGATGTCACTAGAGGGCTTCCTAGTAAAGGCTGAAGATGTCACGAGAGGGCTAAAGATGTTACGAGAGGAATGAAGATGTCACGAGAGGGCTGAAGATGTCACGAGAGGGCTTCCTCGTGAGAACAAACCACATCTCAGTCCAAGTGCGAGGAAAAATTTTGGCATTCATTTTTTTTCAAGCGTGTGTGTGTGTGTGTGTGTGTGTGTGTGTGTGTGTGTGTGTGTGTGTGTGTGAGTGTGTGTGTGTGTGTGTGTGTGTATGTGTGTGCCAAGTTGTTATATCTACAGGATGAAGGCGAATGTACAGTATGTTCGACTGGCTGGGGTGTGGGTGATGGGGTGATGGAAAGGGGTGAGGGGGTGAGGGGGAAGGGGGGAGAGGGGGTGTGGTTGAAGGGGGGGAATGGAAGAAAGATTACCTGTTGAAGAGTTAATTACTATCAGGAGGAGTAAGTCTGGCGCTGCGAATGCCTGTCTTGGCGAAGTGTATTTTTTTGTTTTTTGTTTTATGAAAGGAATGAGTGTAAATATTGGCACTTTTCATTACTACGTCATCTCTTATATCAAGGTCTACACACACACACACACACACACACACACACACACACACACAAATTTGACTCTCAGGAACCAGAAGTCTAAGTAACTTATTTAATTAAAAACTTGGGAGGGAGGGAGGGAGGGAGGGAGGGAGGGAGGGAGAGAGGGAGAGAGGGAGGGAGGGAGAGAGGGAGAGAGGGAGGGAGGGAGGGGGGAAGGGAGAGGGAGGGAGGGAGGGGAGAAGAGGATCGATCAAGCCAGCCAAGATAACACCGTGTAAACCTTAACTAATGTCTACCTCTCTCAGTCCTGACACTTACATGCGCACACAGGCAGGGCAGTTATGTATGTTCATGGCGACACTGTGTACATGGGTGGCAGTTAATGATGTACACGGGGGGGCACTTGTGTACGTACACGGAGACCCATTTACGCATACGTGGAAACACATAAATATAGTCGGGGAAACATATTAACGTACACAGCGGTGGTTAAAACGCACACATGCAGATACTTACACACGTACTGTACACGACTATAATTATTTACATCCACGCGCCTATATAATAAGAAAACAATGAGGGATTTTAGCGTTGAGGAAATATGGCGTTGAGGGATTGTGGCGTTGAGAGTGTGTGTGTGTGTGTGTGTGTGTGTTAAGCAAAGGCTGGAGTGCGGGTGTTTGAGTGTGCATGCTTCAATAGGAACCTTTGAACGTAGGTGCTTGAGTGTGTGCTTGAGTGTGTATGCTTGAGGGAGTGTGTTTGGACAAGTTTTATGCATGGGTGTTAAAGTGTGTTTGAGTGTGTTTGTGTTTCAGTATGTGTGTTGGCGAGAGAGATTTCTTTCTGTATATGTGTGTGTATGTGTGTGTGCATGTGTGTGTGTGTATGTGTATGTGTGTGTGTGAGTATGTGTGTGTGTGTGTATGTGTGTGTGTATGTGTATGTGTGTGTGTGTGTGTGTCTATACATCTAAACAACACGGACACATACAATTATTCAACATACACTCATACACAATACAAAATGTACTCATACACATCTTGCCTCAGAATCATACAACATACAAGGCAATCACAAACACACATACAACTTCCCCTACCTGTCTGTCCACCGCCCCGGCCACAAGCATGCAGAGCACCGCTAAGATAGACCACACAGAGTAAGCAAAATATTGACTCCTCCCAGCCTGAAGTGTACCTCGTTTCCAGAAGCCCGAATGGGGACGTGAGAAGATGGTCTGCTAGGGTGATGGTCAGTTTGGGCTTTGGGGAGAGGTTGGGCTTTGGGGAGAGGTTGGGCTTTGGGGAGAGGTTGGGCTTTGGGGAGAGGTTGGACTTTGGGGAGAGGTTGGACTTTGGGGAGAGGTTGAACTTTGGGGGGGAAGGGAGAGGTTAGGTTTTAAGGAGAGGGGAGTGGGGAGAGGGGAGAGGGGGAGGATTCAAGATATAATCTATTGATGGCTGGGTGATTAAGCTGTCGAGGAGATAAATTGTGCTAATATCTGGCCATTTCCTTCATGTGAGTCACCCTGCCCACACACACACACACACACACACACACACACACAAGCAGCACACATACACGTACACAAACATATACTGACTTTTAACGATAAGGACGAGTAATAATCATAATAATAATAATAATAATAATAATAATAATAATAATAATAATAATAATAATACCATAAACAGTTGTACCTTAATGATTCCTTTCTTTATTATCTTCTATTTTATCGATTCTATCTGTCTGTCTGTCTGTCTGCCCGTCCCAGTAAGTGTTCGCGTTCCTGTCGCGTTTGTTAACTCGATGCATGTATGTACATAGCCTTTACCTGTCTACCTGTCTGTTTGTGTATCTGTGTGTTTGTATTACTGTGACGGGTGTCTCCAGGGTGTGACAGTTGTCTCCAGGGTGTGACAGTTGTCTCCAGGGTGTGACAGTTGTCTCCAGGGTGTGACAGGTGTCTCCAGGGTGTGACAGGTGTCTCCAGGGTGTGACAGTTGTCTCCAGGGTGTGACAGTTGTCTCCAGGGTGTGACAGTTGTCTCCAGGGTGTGACAGTTGTCTCCAGGGTGTGACAGTTGTCTCCAGGGTGTGACAGTTGTCTCCAGGGTGTGACAGTTGTCTCCAGGGTGTGACAGTTGTCTCCAGGGTGTGACAGTTGTCTCCAGGGTGTGACAGTTGTCTCCAGGGTGTGACAGTTGTCTCCAGGGTGTGACAGTTGTCTCCAGGGTGTGACAGGTGTCTCCAGGGTGTGACAGGTGTCTCCAGGGTGTGACGGGTGTCTCCAGGGTGTGACAGGTGTCTCCAGGGTGTGACGGGTGTCTCCAGGGTGTGACAGTTGTCTCCAGGCTATGACAGTTGTCTCCAGAGTGTGACGGGTGTATCCAGGGTGTGACGGGTGTCTCCAGGGTGTGACAATTGTTTCCAGGGTGTGACGGGTGTCTCCAGGGTGTGACAATTGTCTCCAGGGTGTGACGGGTGTCTCCAGGGTGTGACAATTGTTTCCAGGGTGTGACGGGTGTCTCCAGGGTGTGACAGTTGTCTCCAGGGTGTGACGGGTGTCTCCAGGGTGTGACAGTTGTCTCCAGGGTGTGACAGGTGTCTCCAGGGTGTGACAGTTGTCTCCAGGGTGTGACGGGTGTCTCCAGGGTGTGACAGTTGTCTCCAGGGTGTGACAGTTGTCTCCAGGGTGTGACAGTGTCTCCAGGGTGTGACGGGTGTCTCCAGGGTGTGACAGTTGTCTCCAGGGTGTGACGGGTGTCTCCAGGGTGTGACAGTTGTCTCCAGGGTGTGACAGGTGTCTCCAGGGTGTGACGGGTGTCTCCAGGGTGTGACAGTTGTCTCCAGGGTGTGACGGGTGTCTCCAGGGTGTGACAGTTGTCTCCAGGGTGTGACGGGTGTCGCCAGGGTGTGACGGGTGTCTCCAGGGTGTGACAGTTGTCGCCAGGGTGTGACGGGTGTCTCCAGGGTGTGACAGTTGTCTCCAGGGTGTGACAGGTGTCTCCAGGGTGTGACAGTTGTCTCCAGGGTGTGACAGTTGTCTCCAGGGTGTGACGGGTGTCTCCAGGGTGTGACAGTTGTCTCCAGGGTGTGACAGTTGTCTCCAGGGTGTGACAGTTGTCTCCAGGGTGTGACGGGTGTCGCCAGGGTGTGACGGGTGTCTCCAGGGTGTGACAGTTGTCGCCAGGGTGTGACGGGTGTCTCCAGGGTGTGACAGTTGTCTCCAGGGTGTGACAGGTGTCTCCAGGGTGTGACAGTTGTCTCCAGGGTGTGACGGGTGTCTCCAGGGTGTGACAGTTGTCTCCAGGGTGTGACAGTTGTCTCCAGGGTGTGACAGTTGTCTCCAGGGTGTGACAGGTGTCTCCAGGGTGTGACGGTGTCTCCAGGGTGTGACAGTTGTCTCCAGGGTGTGACGGGTGTCTCCAGGGTGTGACAGTTGTCTCCAGGTGTGCTCCAGGTGTGACTGGTGTCTCCAGGGTGTGACAGTTGTCTCCAGGGTGTGACGGGTGTCTCCAGGGTGTGACAGTTGTCTCCAGGGTGTGACAGGTGTCTCCAGGGTGTGACAGTTGTCTCCAGGGTGTGACAGTTGTCTCCAGGGTGTGACGGGTGTCTCCAGGGTGTGACAGTTGTCTCCAGGGTGTGACAGTTGTCTCCAGGGTGTGACAGTTGTCTCCAGGGTGTGACGGGTGTCTCCAGGGTGTGACGGGTGTCTCCAGGGTGTGACAGTTGTCTCCAGGGTGTGACGGGTGTCTCCAGGGTGTGACAGTTGTCTCCAGGGTGTGACAGGTGTCTCCAGGGTGTGACAGTTGTCTCCAGGGTGTGACGGGTGTCTCCAGGGTGTGACAGTTGTCTCCAGGGTGTGACAGGTGTCTCCAGGGTGTGACAGTTGTCTCCAGGGTGTGACGGGTGTCGCCAGGGTGTGACGGGTGTCTCCAGGGTGTGACAGTTGTCGCCAGGGTGTGACGGGTGTCTCCAGGGTGTGACAGTTGTCTCCAGGGTGTGACGGGTGTCTCCAGGGTGTGACAGTTGTCTCCAGGGTGTGACAGGTGTCTCCAGGGTGTGACGGGTGTCTCCAGGGTGTGACGGGTGTCTCCAGGGTGTGACAGGTGTCTCCAGGGTGTGACAGTTGTCTCCAGGGTGTGACAGTTGTCTCCAGGGTGTGACAGGTGTCTCCAGGGTGTGACGGGTGTCTCCAGGGTGTGACGGGTGTCTCCTGGGTGTGACGGGTGTCTCCAGGGTGTGACAATTGTTTCCAGGGTGTGACGGGTGTCTCCAGGGTGTGACAGTTGTCTCCAGGGTGTGACGGGTGTCTCCAGGGTGTGACAATTGTCTCCAGGGTGTGACGGGTGTCTCCAGGGTGTGACAGTTGTCTCCAGGGTGTGACAGGTGTCTCCAGGGTGTGACAGTTGTCTCCAGGGTGTGACAGTTGTCTCCAGGGTGTGACAAGTGTCTCCAGGGTGTGACAGTTGTCTCCAGGGTGTGACAGTTGTCTCCAGGGTGTGACAGTTGTCTCCAGGGTGTGACAGTTGTCTCCAGGGTGTGACAGTTGTCTCCAGGGTGTGACAGTTGTCTCCAGGGTGTGACAGGTGTCTCCAGGGTGTGACAGTTGTCTCCAGGGTGTGACAGTTGTCTCCAGGGTGTGACAGTTGTCTCCAGGGTGTGACAGTTGTCTCCAGGGTGTGACAGTGTCTCCAGGGTGTGACAGTTGTCTCCAGGGTGTGACAGGTGTCTCCAGGGTGTGACAGTTGTCTCCAGGGTGTGACAGTTGTCTCCAGGGTGTGACAGTTGTCTCCAGGGTGTGACAGTGTCTCCAGGGTGTGACAGTTGTCTCCAGGGTGTGACAGTTGTCTCCAGGGTGTGACAGTTGTCTCCAGGGTGTGACAGGTGTCTCCAGGGTGTGACAGGTGTCTCCAGGGTGTGACGGGTGTCTCCAGGGTGTGACAGGTGTCTCCAGGGTGTGACAGTTGTCTCCAGGGTGTGACGGGTGTCTCCAGGGTGTGACAGGTGTCTCCAGGGTGTGACGGGTGTCTCCAGGGTGTGACAGTTGTCTCCAGGCTATGACAGTTGTCTCCAGGGTGTGACGGGTGTCTCCAGGGTGTGACGGGTGTCTCCAGGGTGTGACAGTTGTCTCCAGGGTGTGACGGGTGTCTCCAGGGTGTGACAGTTGTCTCCAGGGTGTGACGGGTGTCTCCAGGGTGTGACATTGTTCCAGGGTGTGACGGGTGTCTCCAGGGTGTGACGGGTGTCTCCAGGGTGTGACAGTTGTCTCCAGGGTGTGACGGGTGTCTCCAGGGTGTGACAGTTGTCTCCAGGGTGTGACAGGTGTCTCCAGGGTGTGACAGTTGTCTCCAGGGTGTGACGGGTGTCTCCAGGGTGTGACAGTTGTCTCCAGGGTGTGACAGTTGTCTCCAGGGTGTGACAGTTGTCTCCAGGGTGTGACGGGTGTCTCCAGGGTGTGACAGTTGTCTCCAGGGTGTGACGGGTGTCGCCAGGGTGTGACGGGTGTCTCCAGGGTGTGACAGTTGTCTCCAGGGTGTGACGGGTGTCTCCAGGGTGTGACAGTTGTCTCCAGGGTGTGACAGGTGTCTCCAGGGTGTGACAGTTGTCTCCAGGGTGTGACAGTTGTCTCCAGGGTGTGACGGGTGTCTCCAGGGTGTGACAGTTGTCTCCAGGGTGTGACAGTTGTCTCCAGGGTGTGACAGTTGTCTCCAGGGTGTGACGGGTGTCGCCAGGGTGTGACGGGTGTCTCCAGGGTGTGACAGTTGTCGCCAGGGTGTGACGGGTGTCTCCAGGGTGTGACAGTTGTCTCCAGGGTGTGACAGGTGTCTCCAGGGTGTGACAGTTGTCTCCAGGGTGTGACAGTTGTCTCCAGGGTGTGACGGGTGTCTCCAGGGTGTGACAGTTGTCTCCAGGGTGTGACAGTTGTCTCCAGGGTGTGACAGTTGTCTCCAGGGTGTGACGGTGTCCCAGGGTGTGACGGGTGTCTCCAGGGTGTGACAGTTGTCGCCAGGGTGTGACGGGTGTCTCCAGGGTGTGACAGTTGTCTCCAGGGTGTGACAGGTGTCTCCAGGGTGTGACGTGTCTCCAGGGTGTGACGGTGTCTCCAGGGTGTGACAGTTGTCTCCAGGGTGTGACGGGTGTCTCCAGGGTGTGACAGTTGTCTCCAGGGTGTGACGGGTGTCTCCAGGGTGTGACGGTGTCTCCAGGGTGTGACAGTTGTCTCCAGGGTGTGACGGGTGTCTCCAGGGTGTGACAGTTGTCTCCAGGGTGTGACAGGTGTCTCCAGGGTGTGACAGTTGTCTCCAGGGTGTGACGGGTGTCTCCAGGGTGTGACAGTTGTCTCCAGGGTGTGACAGTTGTCTCCAGGGTGTGACAGGTGTCTCCAGGGTGTGACGGGTGTCTCCAGGGTGTGACAGTTGTCTCCAGGGTGTGACGGGTGTCTCCAGGGTGTGACAGTTGTCTCCAGGGTGTGACAGGTGTCTCCAGGGTGTGACGGGTGTCTCCAGGGTGTGACAGTTGTCTCCAGGGTGTGACGGGTGTCTCCAGGGTGTGACAGTTGTCTCCAGGGTGTGACGGGTGTCGCCAGGGTGTGACGGGTGTCTCCAGGGTGTGACAGTTGTCTCCAGGGTGTGACGGGTGTCTCCAGGGTGTGACAGTTGTCTCCAGGGTGTGACAGGTGTCTCCAGGGTGTGACAGTTGTCTCCAGGGTGTGACAGTTGTCTCCAGGGTGTGACGGGTGTCTCCAGGGTGTGACAGTTGTCTCCAGGGTGTGACAGTTGTCTCCAGGGTGTGACAGTTGTCTCCAGGGTGTGACGGGTGTCTCCAGGGTGTGACTGGTGTCTCCAGGGTGTGACAGTTGTCTCCAGGGTGTGACGGGTGTCTCCAGGGTGTGACAGTTGTCTCCAGGGTGTGACAGGTGTCTCCAGGGTGTGACAGTTGTCTCCAGGGTGTGACGGGTGTCTCCAGGGTGTGACAGTTGTCTCCAGGGTGTGACAGTTGTCTCCAGGGTGTGACAGTTGTCTCCAGGGTGTGACGGGTGTCGCCAGGGTGTGACGGGTGTCTCCAGGGTGTGACAGTTGTCTCCAGGGTGTGACGGGTGTCTCCAGGGTGTGACAGTTGTCTCCAGGGTGTGACAGGTGTCTCCAGGGTGTGACAGTTGTCTCCAGGGTGTGACAGGTGTCTCCAGGGTGTGACGGGTGTCTCCAGGGTGTGACGGGTGTCTCCAGGGTGTGACGGGTGTCTCCAGGGTGTGACAGTTGTCTCCAGGGTGTGACAGTTGTCTCCAGGGTGTGACAGGTGTCTCCAGGGTGTGACGGGTGTCTCCAGGGTGTGACGGGTGTCTCCTGGGTGTGACGGGTGTCTCCAGGGTGTGTTCCAGGGTGTGACGGGTGTCTCCAGGGTGTGACAGTTGTCTCCAGGGTGTGACGGGTGTCTCCAGGGTGTGACAGTTGTCTCCAGGGTGTGACGGGTGTCTCCAGGGTGTGACAGTTGTCTCCAGGGTGTGACAGGTGTCTCCAGGGTGTGACAGTTGTCTCCAGGGTGTGACAGTTGTCTCCAGGGTGTGACAAGTGTCTCCAGGGTGTGACAGTTGTCTCCAGGGTGTGACAGTTGTCTCCAGGGTGTGACAGTTGTCTCCAGGGTGTGACAGTTGTCTCCAGGGTGTGACAGTTGTCTCCAGGGTGTGACAGGTGTCTCCAGGGTGTGACAGTTGTCTCCAGGGTGTGACAGTTGTCTCCAGGGTGTGACAGTTGTCTCCAGGGTGTGACAGTTGTCTCCAGGGTGTGACAGTTGTCTCCAGGGTGTGACAGTTGTCTCCAGGGTGTGACAGGTGTCTCCAGGGTGTGACAGTTGTCTCCAGGGTGTGACAGGTGTCTCCAGGGTGTGACAGTTGTCTCCAGGGTGTGACAGTTGTCTCCAGGGTGTGACAGTTGTCTCCAGGGTGTGACAGTTGTCTCCAGGGTGTGACTGGTGTCTCCAGGGTGTGACAGGTGTCTCCAGGGTGTGACAGGTGTCTCCAGGGTGTGACAGTTGTCTCCAGGGTGTGACAGGTGTCTCCAGGGTGTGACGGGTGTCTCCAGGGTGTGACAGTTGTCTCCAGGGTGTGACAGTTGTCTCCAGGGTGTGACAGGTGTCTCCAGGGTGTGACGGGTGTCTCCAGGGTGTGACAGTTGTCTCCAGGGTGTGACGGGTGTCTCCAGGGTGTGACAGTTGTCTCCAGGGTGTGACGGGTGTCTCCAGGGTGTGACAGTTGTCTCCAGGGTGTGACGGGTGTCTCCAGGGTGTGACGGGTGTCTCCAGGGTGTGACAGTTGTCTCCAGGGTGTGACGGGTGTCTCCAGGGTGTGACAGTTGTCTCCAGGGTGTGACAGTGTCTCCAGGGTGTGACAGTTGTCTCCAGGGTGTGACGGGTGTCTCCAGGGTGTGACAGTTGTCTCCAGGGTGTGACAGTTGTCTCCAGGGTGTGACAGTTGTCTCCAGGGTGTGACAGTTGTCTCCAGGGTGTGACGGGTGTCTCCAGGGTGTGACAGTTGTCTCCAGGGTGTGACGGGTGTCTCCAGGGTGTGACAGTTGTCTCCAGGGTGTGACAGTTGTCTCCAGGGTGTGACGGGTGTCTCCAGGGTGTGACAGTTGTCTCCAGGGTGTGACGGGTGTCTCCAGGGTGTGACAGTTGTCTCCAGGGTGTGACGGTGTCGCCAGGGTGTGACTGGTGTCTCCAGGGTGTGACAGTTGTCTCCAGGGTGTGACGGGTGTCTCCAGGGTGTGACAGTTGTCTCCAGGGTGTGACAGGTGTCTCCAGGGTGTGACAGTTGTCTCCAGGGTGTGACAGTTGTCTCCAGGGTGTGACGGGTGTCTCCAGGGTGTGACAGTTGTCTCCAGGGTGTGACAGTTGTCTCCAGGGTGTGACAGTTGTCTCCAGGGTGTGACAGTTGTCTCCAGGGTGTGACAGTTGTCTCCAGGGTGTGACGGGTGTCTCCAGGGTGTGACAGTTGTCTCCAGGGTGTGACAGGTGTCTCCAGGGTGTGACAGTTGTCTCCAGGGTGTGACGGGTGTCTCCAGGGTGTGACAGTTGTCTCCAGGGTGTGACAGTTGTCTCCAGGGTGTGACAGTTGTCTCCAGGGTGTGACAGTTGTCTCCAGGGTGTGACGGGTGTCTCCAGGGTGTGACAGTTGTCTCCAGGGTGTGACGGTGTCTCCAGGGTGTGACAGTTGTCTCCAGGGTGTGACTGGTGTCTCCAGGGTGTGACAGTTGTCTCCAGGGTGTGACAGGTGTCTCCAGGGTGTGACGGGTGTCTCCAGGGTGTGACAGTTGTCTCCAGGGTGTGACGGGTGTCTCCAGGGTGTGACAGTTGTCTCCAGGGTGTGACAGTTGTCTCCAGGGTGTGACAGTTGTCTCCAGGGTGTGACGGGTGTCTCCAGGGTGTGACGGGTGTCTCCAGGGTGTGACGGGTGTCTCCAGGGTGTGACAGTTGTCTCCAGGGTGTGACGGGTGTCTCCAGGGTGTGACAGTTGTCTCCAGGGTGTGACGGGTGTCTCCAGGGTGTGACAGTTGTCTCCAGGGTGTGACTGGTGTCTCCAGGGTGTGACAGTTGTCTCCAGGGTGTGACAGGTGTCTCCAGGGTGTGACAGTTGTCTCCAGGGTGTGACAGTTGTCTCCAGGGTGTGACAGTTGTCTCCAGGGTGTGACAGTTGTCTCCAGGGTGTGACAGTTGTCTCCAGGGTGTGACAGTTGTCTCCAGGGTGTGACAGTTGTCTCCAGGGTGTGACGGGTGTCTCCAGGGTGTGACAGTTGTCTCCAGGGTGTGACGGGTGTCTCCAGGGTGTGACAGTTGTCTCCAGGGTGTGACAGTTGTCTCCAGGGTGTGACAGTTGTCTCCAGGGTGTGACGGGTGTCTCCAGGGTGTGACAGTTGTCTCCAGGGTGTGACAGTTGTCTCCAGGGTGTGACAGTTGTCTCCAGGGTGTGACAGTTGTCTCCAGGGTGTGACGGGTGTCTCCAGGGTGTGACAGTTGTCTCCAGGGTGTGACGGGTGTCTCCAGGGTGTGACAGTTGTCTCCAGGGTGTGACGGTGTCTCCAGGGTGTGACAGTTGTCTCCAGGGTGTGACAGTTGTCTCCAGGGTGTGACAGTTGTCTCCAGGGTGTGACAGTTGTCTCCAGGGTGTGACGGGTGTCTCCAGGGTGTGACAGTTGTCTCCAGGGTGTGACGGGTGTCTCCAGGGTGTGACAGTTGTCTCCAGGGTGTGACGGGTGTCTCCAGGGTGTGACAGTTGTCTCCAGGGTGTGACAGTTGTCTCCAGGGTGTGACGGGTGTCTCCAGGGTGTGACAGTTGTCTCCAGGGTGTGACGGGTGTCTCCAGGGTGTGACAGTTGTCTCCAGGGTGTGACGGGTGTCTCCAGGGTGTGACAGTTGTCTCCAGGGTGTGACAGTTGTCTCCAGGGTGTGACAGTTGTCTCCAGGGTGTGACAGTTGTCTCCAGGGTGTGACGGGTGTCTCCAGGGTGTGACGTGTCCCAGGTGTGACTGTCTCCAGGGTGTGACGGGTGTCTCCAGGGTGTGACAGTTGTCTCCAGGGTGTGACCGGTGTCTCCAGGGTGTGAAAGTTGTCTCCAGGGTGTGACAGGTGTCTCCAGGGTGTGACGGTGTCTCCAGGGTGTGACAGTTGTCTCCAGGGTGTGACGGGTGTCTCCAGGGTGTGACAGTTGTCTCCAGGGTGTGACTGGTGTCTCCAGGGTGTGACGGGTGTCTCCAGGGTGTGACAGTTGTCGCCAGGGTGTGACGGGTGTCTCCAGGGTGTGACAGTTGTCTCCAGGGTGTGACAGGTGTCTCCAGGGTGTGACAGTTGTCTCCAGGGTGTGACAGTTGTCTCCAGGGTGTGACGGGTGTCTCCAGGGTGTGACAGTTGTCTCCAGGGTGTGACAGTTGTCTCCAGGGTGTGACAGTTGTCTCCAGGGTGTGACGGGTGTCGCCAGGGTGTGACGGGTGTCTCCAGGGTGTGACAGTTGTCTCCAGGGTGTGACGGGTGTCTCCAGGGTGTGACAGTTGTCTCCAGGTGTGACAGGTGTCTCCAGGGTGTGACAGTTGTCTCCAGGGTGTGACGGGTGTCTCCAGGGTGTGACAGTTGTCTCCAGGGTGTGACGGGTGTCTCCAGGGTGTGACAGGTGTCTCCAGGGTGTGACAGTTGTCTCCAGGGTGTGACAGTTGTCTCCAGGGTGTGACAGTTGTCTCCAGGGTGTGACAGTTGTCTCCAGGGTGTGACGGGTGTCTCCAGGGTGTGACAGTTGTCTCCAGGGTGTGACAGTTGTCTCCAGGGTGTGACAGGTGTCTCCAGGGTGTGACAGTTGTCTCCAGGGTGTGACGGGTGTCTCCAGGGTGTGACAGTTGTCTCCAGGGTGTGACGGGTGTCTCCAGGGTGTGACAGTTGTCTCCAGGGTGTGACGGGTGTCTCCAGGGTGTGACGGGTGTCTCCAGGGTGTGACTGTTGTCGCCAGGGTGTGACAGTTGTCTCCAGGGTGTGACGGGTGTCTCCAGGGTGTGACAGTTGTCTCCAGGGTGTGACGGGTGTCTCCAGGTTGTGACAGGTGTCTCCAGGGTGTGACAGTTGTCTCCAGGGTGTGACAGGTGTCTCCAGGGTGTGACAGTTGTCTCCAGGGTGTGACTGTTGTCTCCAGGGTGTGACAGTTGTCTCCAGGGTGTGACAGTTGTCTCCAGGGTGTGACAGTTGTCTCCAGGGTGTGACAGTTGTCTCCAGGGTGTGACGGGTGTCTCCAGGGTGTGACAATTGTCTCCAGGGTGTGACGGGTGTCTCCAGGGTGTGACAGTTGTCTCCAGGGTGTGACAGTTGTCTCCAGGGTGTGACGGGTGTCTCCAGGGTGTGACAGTTGTCTCCAGGGTGTGACGGGTGTCTCCAGGGTGTGACGGGTGTCTCCAGGGTGTGACAGTTGTCTCCAGGGTGTGACAGGTGTCTCCAGGGTGTGACAGTTGTCTCCAGGGTGTGACGGGTGTCTCCAGGGTGTGACGGGTGTCTCCAGGGTGTGACAGTTGTCTCCAGGGTGTGACAGTTGTCTCCAGGGTGTGACAGTTGTCTCCAGGGTGTGACAGTTGTCTCCAGGGTGTGACGGGTGTCTCCAGGGTGTGACGGGTGTCTCCAGGGTGTGACAGTTGTCTCCAGGGTGTGACAGTTGTCTCCAGGGTGTGACGGGTGTCTCCAGGGTGTGACAGTTGTCTCCAGGGTGTGACAGTTGTCTCCAGGGTGTGACAGGTGTCTCCAGGGTGTGACAGTTGTCTCCAGGGTGTGACGGGTGTCTCCAGGGTGTGACGGGTGTGACAGTTGTCTCCAGGGTGTGACGGGTGTCTCCAGGGTGTGACAGTTGTCTCCAGGGTGTGACGGGTGTCTCCAGGGTGTGACGGGTGTCTCCAGGGTGTGACTGTTGTCGCCAGGGTGTGACAGTTGTCTCCAGGGTGTGACGGGTGTCTCCAGGGTGTGACAGTTGTCTCCAGGGTGTGACGGGTGTCTCCAGGGTGTGACAGTTGTCTCCAGGGTGTGACAGTTGTCTCCAGGGTGTGACAGGTGTCTCCAGGGTGTGACAGTTGTCTCCAGGGTGTGACAGTTGTCTCCAGGGTGTGACAGTTGTCTCCAGGGTGTGACAGTTGTCTCCAGGGTGTGACAGTTGTCTCCAGGGTGTGACAGTTGTCTCCAGGGTGTGACGGGTGTCTCCAGGGTGTGACTGTTGTCTCCAGGGTGTGACAGTTGTCTCCAGGGTGTGACGGGTGTCTCCAGGGTGTGACGGGTGTCTCCAGGGTGTGACGGGTGTCTCCAGGGTGTGACAATTGTTTCCAGGGTGTGACGGGTGTCTCCAGGGTGTGACAGTTGTCTCCAGGGTGTGACGGGTGTCTCCAGGGTGTGACAGGTGTCTCCAGGGTGTGACAGTTGTCTCCAGGGTGTGACAATTGTTTCCAGGGTGTGACGGGTGTCTCCAGGGTGTGACAATTGTCTCCAGGGTGTGACGGGTGTCTCCACGGTGTGACAGTTGTCTCCAGGGTGTGACAGTTGTCTCCAGGGTGTGACAGTTGTCTCCAGGGTGTGACTGTTGTCGCCAGGGTGTGACAGTTGTCTCCAGGGTGTGACAGGTGTCTCCAGGGTGTGACAGTTGTCTCCAGGGTGTGACAATTGTTTCCAGGGTGTGACGGGTGTCTCCAGGGTGTGACAATTGTCTCCAGGGTGTGACGGGTGTCTCCAGGGTGTGACAGTTGTCTCCAGGGTGTGACAGTTGTCTCCAGGGTGTGACGGGTGTCTCCAGGGTGTGACTGTTGTCGCCAGGGTGTGACAGTTGTCTCCAGGGTGTGACGGGTGTCTCCAGGGTGTGACAGGTGTCTCCAGGGTGTGACAGTTGTCTCCAGGGTGTGACAGTTGTCTCCAGGGTGTGACTGTTGTCGCCAGGGTGTGACAGGTGTCTCCAGGGTGTGACAGGTGTCTCCAGGGTGTGACAGTTGTCTCCAGGCTATGACAGTTGTCTCCAGGCTATGACAGTTGTCTCCAGGGTGTGACAGTTGTCTCCAGGCTATGACAGTTGTCTCCAGGGTGTGACTGTTGTCGCCCGGGTGTGACAGGTGTCTCCAGGGTGTGACAGGTGTCTCCAGGGTGTGACAGTTGTCTCCAGGCTATGACAGTTGTCTCCAGGGTGTGACTGTTGTCGCCAGGGTGTGACAATTGTTTCCAGGGTGTGACAGTTGTCTCCAGGGTGTGACAGTTGTCTCCAGGGTGTGACAGTTGTCTCCAGGGTGTGACAGTTGTCTCCAGGGTGTGACAGTTGTCTCCAGGCTATGACAGTTGTCTCCAGGGTGTGACAGGTGTCTCCAGGGTGTGACAGGTGTCTCCAGGGTGTGACAGGTGTCTCCAGGGTGTGACAGTTGTCTCCAGGGTGTGACGGGTGTCTCCAGGGTGTGACAGGTGTCTCCAGGGTGTGACAGTTGTCTCCAGGGTGTGACAGGTGTCTCCAGGGTGTGACAGGTGTCTCCAGGGTGTGACAGGTGTCTCCAGGGTGTGACAGTTGTCTCCAGGGTGTGACAGTTGTCTCCAGGGTGTGACAGGTGTCTCCAGGGTGTGACAGGTGTCTCCAGGGTGTGACAGTAATTGTCTCTTTTCCGAGTAGTTCACATGACGCCACGAGTCATATTGTTAGTGTTGCAGGATGGCTGGCTCTAGGGCCACCGAGGCGTGAGTTTGTTTAAGGTGTAGACGCTCTTCGCTAACATAACAACCACACCCTATGTGACCGGACAACTCGCCAACTGCACTGGCTAACCATTACCCCGGAGAACGGTCCGCAAATTGAATAATGGCGTAAAGAAATTTGCCCATAGTGTATAGGGTGAGTGAAAAGTCTCCATACATAGGGATTTGGGCTGGATCAGCTGTTTCCGGCTCACTGGATTGGCCACCGTGGTCCCATGGAGTGGCCTCCAAGGTCCCCAGACCTCACACCCCTTGATTTTTACTTGTGGGGGCACTTGAAGGCCACGGTGTACCAGGTGAAGATACAAAACACGGACCACCTAAAGGAACGCATTCGTGATGCGTGTGTGCGCATAACACCAGACTTGTTAACGCACATTCGTCACGAGAGGAAGGAACGTATCCGTATGTGCATTCAGCGTAATGGTGCCCACAAGGAGCATATTTTGTGACTTACAAGTGATTGTATAATAAAGTGATCATTTTACCTATGTATGGAGACTTTTGACTCCCCCTATATACTAAAATATATATATATATATATATATATATATATATATATATATATATATATATATATATATATATATATATATATATATAGGCTATATATGTGTGTGTGTGTATTGTTATACCATAACTTAGCAACTTGAATTACGTTAAAGTTTAATATAATAAGGAGGGCACATATGGCACAAAAAAAATATAGCAACTCAGCACAACTTTGTCTTTAATATTTATCTCTTAAAATTAATGTTACTTCAATACACGACAAACAATGTTAAATGCAAAAGTTACAAACATAAATAAGGACAAACTGTGCGTCATGGGTTCAATCACAGCCTCTTACTGTACCACAACAGCTCAGGAGTGAAGGTTTGGAATTATACGACATGAAAAATTAAATAAAGTTTAATAATAAAAGTTTACCATAATAAGTGTGCAGGTTACATAATGAACAGATAAATTAAATGAAGAGAATAAAGAATGAACATAATCCTTAATGAACCACTAATATATGCATAGTAAAGAAACCATAAGCTGCTTTACAACACTTCTATTGATTGCACTTTACACAAAATAAATAATAATAGAGCAGCACTGAATATATAATACTCGACTAAACCCTATTTGTGAAGGTATCCACCACTAACAAACTGAGACGTCCTCCTACTCCCAAGGCCAGCCAGTGACTGACAAAACCCCATATCCCAGGGGTCTACAAGCCTAACACTAATATTAAACAACTCCCACATCAAGCTGCAAAAATAGTTAAACATACATATATACATACAGAAAATTTTTTATGTATCAAGTACCAGCCCTGCTCACACATAATAATTATATAAAATATTTTACGTACATAAGTTGAGGTTAACGAGCCTAAAAATATTTCACTATGCACAAAGCAACGCACCACTGTACATTACGCCATGCATAACAATATATATATATATCATACACATATACATACACACAAGTACATATACATAGATATATATTTAAGAGGGCGAGAGGAGGGGCGGTGTGTGTGGTGTTTGTTTACCAGGAGTCTGTTGCCTGTCACTCACCCTCTACCTCGTCAGCCGGTTCTCACTCACCTGGTGGGGGGTGGGGACTAGAGAGGGAGGGTGAGAGGTAGGGTGAGAGGGAGGGTGAGAGGTAGGGAGGGTGAGAGGGACAAAGGAGGGTGAGAGGGACAAAGGAGGGAAGGAGGGGTGGAGGGAAAGAGGGAAGGAGGGATGGAGGGAAGGGAGGGGGAGGGTGAGAGGGAGGGAGGAAGGGTGAGAGGGAGGGTGGGTGAGAAGGAGGGTGAGAGGGACAAAGAGGGTAAGGAGGGATGGAGGGAAAGAGGGAAGGAGGGATGGAAGGTGAGAGGGAGGGTGGGTGAGAAGGGAGGGTGGGTGAGAAGGGAGGGTGGGTGAGAAGGGAGGGTGGGTGAGAGGGAGGGTGGGTGAGAAGGGAGGGTGGGTGAGAAGGGAGGGTGGGTGAGAGGGGAGGGTGAGTGAGAAGGGAGGGTGGGTGAGAAGGAGGGTGAGAGGGACAAAGGGGGTAAGGAGGGATGGAGGGAAAGAGGGAAGGAGGGGTGGAGGGAAAGAGGGATGGAGGGTGAGAGGGAGGGTGGGTGAGAAGGGAGGGTGGGTGAGAGGGAGGGTGGGTGAGAGGGAGGGTGGGTGAGAAGGGAGGGTGGGTGAGAAGGGAGGGTGGGTGAGAGGGAGGGTGGGTGAGAGGGAGGGTGAGTGAGAAGGGAGGGTGGGTGAGAAGGGAGGGTGAGTGAGAAGGGAGGGTGGGTGAGAAGGGAGGGTGGGTGAGAAGGGAGGGTGGGTGAGAGGGAGGGTGGGTGAGAAGGGAGGGTGGGTGAGAAGGGAGGGTGGGTGAGAAGGGAGGGTGGGTGAGAAGGGAGGGTGGGTGAGAGGGAGGGTGGGTGAGAAGGGAGGGTGGGTGAGAAGGGAGGGTGGGTGAGAGGGGAGGGTGGGTGAGAAGGGAGGGTGGGTGAGAAGGGAGGGTGGGTGAGAAGGGAGGGTGGGTGAGAAGGGAGGGAGGGAGGGAAGGGAGGGTGGGTGAGAGGGAGGGTGGGTGAGAGGGAGGGTGAGTGAGAAGGGAGGGTGGGTGAGAAGGGAGGGTGGGTGAGAGGGAGGGTGGGTGAGAAGGGAGGGTGGGTGAGAAGGGAGGGTGGGTGAGAAGGGAGGGAGGGAGGGAAGATAAGTCTTACCATGACCGCCTTACAGAGATGTACAGTAAACACTAGGAGTCAATCATCACAACGACCCTCCTGCCACCACCACCACTACCACCACCTCTGCTACCACTATCACCACAACCACTACTGCCACCATTATCACTACCACCACCACCACCACCACCACCTCTGCTACCACTATCACCACAACCACTACTGCCACCATTATCACTGCCACCATTATCACCACCACTACCACCACCTCTGCTACCACTACCACTGCCACCACCACCTCTGACATCACTACCACCTCTGCCACCACCATCACCTCTGACACCACTATCACCACAACCACTACTGCCACCATTATCACTACCACCACCACCACCACTACCACCACTATCACTACCACTGTCACCACCACTACCACCACCACCACCACCACCACCACCACCACTACCACCACCACCACTGCCACCACCTCTGCCACCACTATCACTACCACTGTCACCACCACCACTGTCACTACCACCACCACCACCACCACCACTACCACCACCACTACCACCACCACCACTACCACCACCACCACCTCTGCCACCACTATCACTACCACTGTCACCACCACCACTGTCACCACCACTAACAATACAACCACCACCACCACCACCACCACCACCACCACTACCACCACCACCACTACCACCACCACCACCACCACTGCCACCACCTCTGCCACCACTATCACTACCACCACCACCACCTCTGCCACCACTATCACTACCACTGTCACCACCACCACTGTCACCACCACTAACAATACAACCACCACCACTACCACCACCACCACTACCACCACCACCACTGCCACCACCTCTGCCACCACTATCACTACCACTGTCACCACCACTAACAATACAACCACCACCACCACCACCACAACTTTCGTCTGTCTGTCTGTCTGTCTATATTTTCATTTCTCTGTCTGTATGATTCATTTTTCTGTCTCTCTCTCTCTATATATTTTCCTTCTCATCCTCTCTCAATCCTTAAATAGACAGCTAACTATTCCTTTAACATACACGAACCAATAAAAACGCAGCAACATTACATCCAGAGACGGAGGAAAGGCATTATGAGCTTTGACTGACTCACCTCTTCCCTGTCGACCAATGAGAGTGATTCATCTGGAGGGGGGGGGGGAGGAGGAGGGTTACCTGTCCTTTAGAAACCAATCAGCGAGGAGAACATGGGGCCACCCTCATCTGAAAATTAATTACCGGCCTATGTACCAGACTATCAAAAGACCTCGTTAAGATACACTTTAGCTTTTACGAACATTATAAATGGTCTTTTTTTTGGGGGGGGGGGGGGGGTCTTGTTCTCTAATAATTACGGGGTTATAATTAGTCTTCATTTGCATACATATGTGATTATTATCTCCCGTTCTCTGTTACCTGTTTGTTAGTGAGGCTGCTGCGTCTGTCTGTTGATGGGTGAGTCAAGTTGGTGGGAGTTAATGTCTTCTTCTTCTTTCTCTCCATTCTTCTTTTTCTTCTTCTTCTGCCTTCTTTCTCTCCCTTCTTCTTCTTCTTCTTCTTCTTCTTCTTCCTCTTCTTTCTCTCCCTTCTTTTTTTCTCTTCTTCTTCTTCTTCATCTTCTTTTTCTTCTTTCTCTCCCTTCTTCTTTTTCTTCTCTTCTTCTTCTTCTTCTTCTTCTTCTTCTTCTTCATCTTCTTCTTCTTTCTCTCCCTTCTTCTTCTTCTTCTTCTTCTTCTTCATCTTCTTCTTCTTTCTCTCTCTTCTTCTTCTTCTTCTTCTTCATCTTCTTCTTCTTCTTCCTCTTCTTCCTCTCCTCCTCTTCCTCTCCTCTTCTTCTTTTAGGAGATTTAGGAGTAATGATAAGTAGGAACCTTAAGCCAAGTAAACAATGTGTTTTTGCTCGTAACAAGGCTAATAAAGTACTTGGGTTCATACAAAGGAGTGTTAGTTACAAGACTAGCGAGGTCATCCTAAAACTGTATCTTGCTCTTGTGAGACCACACCTGGATTACGCAGTTCAGTTCTGGTCACCGTATTACAGAATGGATATAGAATCCTTGGAAAGAATTCAGAGGAGAATGACAAGACTAATCCCGGGCATTAGGAACCTTGAGTATAGAGACAGGTTAAAGCATCTTAATTTGCACTCCCTTGAGAGACGTAGAGTGAGGGGCGACCTGATAGAGGTGTATAAGTGGAAGGCAAGGCTAAACAAAGGGGACATTACAAAGGTACTCAAACTATCCAACCAGGAGCGAACTCGTAACAATAGTTTTAAATTAGACAAATTTAGATTTAGGCGTGAGAACATGGGGCCACCCTCATCTGAAAATTAATTACCGGCCTATGTACCAGACTATCAAAAGACCTCGTTAAGATACACTTTAGCTTTTACGAACATTATAAATGGTCTTTTTTTGGGGGGGGGGGGGGGGTCTTGTTCTCTAATAATTACGGGGTTATAATTAGTCTTCATTTGCATACATATGTGATTATTATCTCCCGTTCTCTGTTACCTGTTTGTTAGTGAGGCTGCTGCGTCTGTCTGTTGATGGGTGAGTCAAGTTGGTGGGAGTTAATGTCTTCTTCTTCTTTCTCTCCATTCTTCTTTTTCTTCTTCTTCTGCCTTCTTTCTCTCCCTTCTTCTTCTTCTTCTTCTTCTTCTTCTTCTTCTTCCTCTTCTTTCTCTCCCTTCTTTTTTTCTCTTCTTCTTCTTCTTCATCTTCTTTTTCTTCTTTCTCTCCCTTCTTCTTTTTCTTCTCTTCTTCTTCTTCTTCTTCTTCTTCTTCTTCTTCATCTTCTTCTTCTTTCTCTCCCTTCTTCTTCTTCTTCTTCTTCTTCATCTTCTTCTTCTTTCTCTCTCTTCTTCTTCTTCTTCTTCTTCATCTTCTTCTTCTTCTTCCTCTTCTTCCTCTCCTCCTCTTCCTCTCCTCTTCTTCTTTTAGGAGATTTAGGAGTAATGATAAGTAGGAACCTTAAGCCAAGTAAACAATGTGTTTTTGCTCGTAACAAGGCTAATAAAGTACTTGGGTTCATACAAAGGAGTGTTAGTTACAAGACTAGCGAGGTCATCCTAAAACTGTATCTTGCTCTTGTGAGACCACACCTGGATTACGCAGTTCAGTTCTGGTCACCGTATTACAGAATGGATATAGAATCCTTGGAAAGAATTCAGAGGAGAATGACAAGACTAATCCCGGGCATTAGGAACCTTGAGTATAGAGACAGGTTAAAGCATCTTAATTTGCACTCCCTTGAGAGACGTAGAGTGAGGGGCGACCTGATAGAGGTGTATAAGTGGAAGGCAAGGCTAAACAAAGGGGACATTACAAAGGTACTCAAACTATCCAACCAGGAGCGAACTCGTAACAATAGTTTTAAATTAGACAAATTTAGATTTAGGCGTGAAATAGGTAAACACTGGTTTGGAAACAGAGTAGTGGATGAATGGAACAAGTTACCAAATATCATCATTAACTCGAATACGCTGAATTGCTTCAAACATAGGTTGGATGCTCATATGAGCAATAGGGGTTGGGTGTAAACGGGACTGCCCAGTATGGGCCAATAGGCCCGCTGCAGTTTCCTCCATTCATATGATCTTATGTTCTAATGTTCTTATTATTTAAATTATGCCAAGTGACTCATTTATATCACCATCATGCACTTGAGTGTATCATATGCTCTATAAACACTAAGTGCATCATTAATACCTTAGGTGTCCGAGCGTAACTTAAGTGTGAGTGTGTTTGCTTATCGTGTCTTTGAGTGCATAAAGCCTTTGAGTGCATGGTGTCTTTCTCTGAGTGCATATTGTCTTTGAGTGCATATTGTCTTTGAGTGCATGGTGTCTTTCTCTGAGTGCATATTGTCTTTGAGTGCATATTGTATTTGAGCGCAGGGTGTCTTTCTTTGAGTGCATGGTGTCTCTCTTTGAGTGTATCGTGTTTATCTGTGAGTGCATGGTGTCTTTATTTGAGTGTATTGTCTTATTTTGAGTGCAACGTTTCGTTCTTTGAGTGGGATGTGCCTTTCTTTGAGTGCCTCTGGAGTGTAATGGATAGTTTCAAATGTCACTTAAGTGTTAAGTTGTCTTTTGAATACATCTTGAGTGCTGTCTTAAGTACTATTTAAGTACTTCTTGAGTGCTATCTGAGTGCTGAGTATTATGTAAGTGCTATATGAGTGTTGAGTGTGATATGAGTGCATCTCAAGCACTATTTGAGTGTTGAGTGCATCTTGAGTGCTACATAAATGCTTATAAACACAGCATTAGACCATAATAAGACCCGTGTAAACAATATCGACAAATAAACCAACAAACAAACAAACTAAAAAGAACAAGGACAATAAACAATAACAAACAAGAGAAACAAAAAAAAACCAATATCTTAAGGAACAGCAAAAAAATAAATACTATGTAAACAATTATCTATAAGATATTAAAAGTTCTTTGTTTATATCATAGGCAACCCTTCCTCCCTCCCCCCTCCACTTGCTGTCTCTCTATCCTGTCTATTTGTTCTTCTGTCTTTTCTCTCTAATTATCTCTTTATCTGTCTATCCATCTGTCTACATAATAATCTGTTTAGTTTTGTCTGTGTGTGTCTGTATGTCTGACTGTCTCTTTATTTAGTTCTTCTCTTTTATC
>CAUDMG010002530.1:360000-450000 GCA_958450375.1 Homarus gammarus
AGACGCCTAGAAAAGATGTAAACAAACTAACAAACAGACAAATAAATAGTCTATCTCTTATGCAAACAAATACTTAGTAAAGATACAAACAAAAACAGTCTGTACAAAGGGATCAATTAACAAATACAACAATGAGTAAACATAAAAGAAACAAACACTAAATCACTTACGACAAATACAAACAAAAAAATTATGAACAAGGAACTAAAGACAACAAGAACACTACATCATTAAACTCCAGTGAAAATAACAACAACAACAACAACAATCACGGAACAAAGACAATAAAATCAAATAATTCTTGTTAAAATTACATTACTTATGACTATGGGACAAACACATTAACAAGTACAACAGATATGATCATGAAACAAACACAATACTTGCCAACAAATACACTAATAATAATTTGCAAGAAAAACATAGATAAGTTACAACAAAGAGAGAGAGAGAGAGAGAGAGAGAGAGAGAGAGAGAGAGAGAGAGAGAGTAAAGAATAAATAAGAATAATAAGAGAAAAGGGAAGATTAAGAAGCAAGAAGAAAAGAAGATAGAATATAGAACAGAATGAGGAGGGAGGAGAAGGAGGAGGAGGAGGAGGAGGAGGATAAAAGAGGTCTTTCTCACCTCCTACCACACACACACACACACACTCAAACAAACAAACACAAAACAAACACATACATATAATTCCGCCACAGACACGTAAACAAAAACAACAATACGAGAAAAAAAAACACTTGGAATTTTAACCTAAGTCTTACTTCTTTTGGGGTGACTCATCCACAGGGGGGGGGAGGGGAGAAGAGAAGGGAGGGGAGGGGAGAAGAGAAGGGAGGGGAGGAGGGAGGGAGGGGAGGGGAGGAAAGAGGGGAGGAAGGAGGGAGGGGAGGTGAGGAGGGGGAGGAAGGAGGGAGGGGAGGTGAGGAGGGGGAGGAAGGAGGGAGGGGGGGAAGGGTGAGAGGAGAGGAAGGGGAGAGGGGGAGGGGAGGAAGGAGGCAGGGGAGAAGAGAGGAAGGAGGCAGGGGAGGAAGGAGGGAGGGGGGGAAGGGTGAGAGGAGAGGAAGGGGAGAGGGGGAGGGGAGGAAGGAGGCAGGGGAGAGGAGAGGAAGGAGGCAGGGGGAGGGGATGAGGGAGAGAGAGAGAGTCAGTCAGTGTATCCAGTTCTTCTCTTTCTCTCCTTTCGTCATTATTCACCTTCCTCATTCCCTCATACATTCTTAACCTAACCTAACCTAATCTAACCTAAGGCTAACCTAAGCCTAGCCTAACCTAACCTAACCTAAGCATTTCTAATTCATTCATCTTCGTCCTCTTTATCATACCGGTTCCCTAAGTTAAATATGTCTGTAATTATTCCTTTATATAGATTCAATTTGACTTTTTAATTTTTTTTCTAATTTTTATCGTTCAATTTAATTTTTTTTTTATTTATGTTATTTTCTGGTTTACGTCATCCACACACACACACACACACACACACACACACACACCCACACACACACACACTGAGCTCGTCTTTCACATTTCCAATTACTCATTTATTAATTATATAATTTACTCACACCATTCACTCATACACTAAAACTACTCATTAATTCATTATACGAGTCATTCATCCATTCATTACTATTTTTTATATAAGTTAGTTGAGTTGTTTAACTTATCTCTCTCTCTCTCTATATATATATATATAAACCAGAGAGAGAGAGAGAGAGAGAGATACAGAGGCGGTGTGATTTATTATGATGTGGGAGTGAGCTAGATCACCTCAGAGAGAGAGAGAGAGAAGGTTTGGTTAGGTTAGGGTGGGTGTGCTACTCAACTCAGCAGAGAGGAGTGAGTGATGAATCCACAGGTAGAGGGGGAAGGGGGGATGAGAGGTAGAGGGGGTAGGGGGAAGGGGGGTGGAGGGGAAGAGGAGAGGTTAGAGGGGGTAGGGGGAAGGGGGGGAAGAGGAGAGGTTAGAGGGGGTAGGGGGAAGGGGGCGTGATTTGTAGAGGCGGAGTCTCACCCTTGTTAAGTGAGTGAGGGGGTAGGGGAGGCAGGTGTCTGGGGAGGAGGGATGAGGGTAGGGGGTGATAAGTAGTGATGAGGGGAGGGGAGGGGAGGGGAGGGGAGATAGGATAGGGAGGTATTAAATGCTAAAGGAGAGAGAGAGAGAGAGAGACTTTCTCCTAATGGTCAAGGACTTTTTTGTGGATACAGTTTAGATGAAGGTCACAGAAAGGTCAGGTCAATTCACTATCCCTTCTGGTCATAGAAGGTCAGGTCAACTCACTAACCCCTCTGGTCATATAAAGTCAGGTCAACTCACAATACTTACTGATTGTAGAAAGGTCTGGTCAACTCATTACCCATATTGGTTATTTAAAGTCAGGTCACCTCACTAGTAAAGGCAGATTATTGTGTGCTTGTAATAATAATGTGATTTGATATTCCTTCATAATATAGCCAACACAGCAGATTATTGTAAATGTCCAAGAAATATATGTCCCGATTTATGATGAGGACTTGCGAAAATGGGGCATTCTTTTTTACGCACACTTATGTAAACGTGATTGTTCTTTGTTTTACGGAAAATCTGACAACGTATTTTTCGTTATACGCAAATTTTGAGAACACGTCCTTCACCTTACGTACACGTGTGAAAATTTTAGTTTTGTACTCAGACTCGTAGAAACATGTTCATTTGTCGCCAAGTTGTAATAAGCATATCCTTCGTTTTATAAAAAGTTGTATATGCGAACGATCGTGTAAAAGTTCATTATTTTTACGAAAACTGAAATAAAAGACATTGACTTAATGGGAATTTATGAAAAGATTGAATCCTCGTTTTTCAGTTTTACCAGCAATTCGAAAACACATATACGGCAAAGCTATCATGGACACACATTTATCTACATATCTCCTATGTTTCTCATTATATCTCCCACTATATATCCCATTCTTCTCTTAATTTACTCTATTTTGTTATGGTATTCGCTTCTGTTATTGGATTCATTGTCTCACTGATGTGTTATTTAGTAAACAAAGTCATATATTGTATACAGTTTTATCAGAGAGTTTGAGTCGGGTCTTCTCAAGGTACGACAATTGTGATTATTTTAGTCTATATTAGGTAGAAAGATTCGCCACACATTGTTGACCTGAAGATCAGTCATCACCGGCGAGATCCTGTCCGATGTATCTGTTGACAGGTATCAATCCTTGTCAAAATACCGACACCTGGTGGGGTATTTCTAGACTGTAGGTGTTCAAGTCATACTAGGTAAAGGCGTCTTCTTGAAATGGTGTTACTATCCACCTCCTTCTTAGGTACACGGCCGCACCAGAGAAAAATGTGGCGGGATAGTTTTGCCAAATAAACTAAAACATTTGAGTTGTCGGGAATGTAGCGAGCGAGCGTTCTGTCTCTGACACATTCCTCCACATTGTTGGAACGTCTTGCAGCCCAGTCATCGTTTTTATGCAGTCCTGTGTTTTTTTTCTACTAATTTCCTTCTTTTATCAGTTTTGCTAATTACAGTAGTTTCTGTTATTGATGCTTCAATAATGAAATGCTTCTCTTCTCCTCTTAAACACAAGAGTCGGGTCCCACATAATTGATCTCTCTTCCTCGAAAAACAAAGATGTTTAAGATTCTGCCAGTACCCACCGAGTAACCGAGGTGGTGGAACTGGATTCTTTACATGAGCAAAATGACCGTCAGTCCGATCGCAAAGGGCATTAGATCCTTTGCTCGTTAGCCTAACTCTTTATCAACACTAATGCATGCTTCGGATCCTTTAATGCAGCGGGTGATTCAACCACTTATAGCCAGGGATGCGCGTTCGCCCTCCCCGAAACACCTTATTAACTCACAAATTGCCTTATCATTAGAGAGGCAGGGAGCACGGAGGAGAACTTTCCACCACACCTCCGTCACGCCCGGAAAGGGAAATGGTATTTTAATGTGGGTGAGACGTGGGCATCTCTTGATACGCGCTACGAGCAACAATTATTCATATGTGAGGACATTTGCATTACTAATGTTTACCCTCCGACACACACGGACAGACACAAACACACACACACACACACGAGAGCTACAGGTGTCGGGTCGAGGATCCACAGTGGCAACCCAAATGACGTCAGGTCAAACTAATAAGTTCATTTGGTATTCGTAATGTCTTTTGTTATTTAAAACATCTAAGTTATTTTCTGTTTATTTTTCTACCAACCACGTGTTTTACTTTTTGCAGTTTTTGCCGTGGTTTTGAGTCGTAAGGTCGACTGACTGTGGGTTTTATTCTCTGAGTAAATTGTTGTCGATGTGGATGCAGTCAATGTTTATCACGAGTCTCATCCACAAACACTGAGTATTTTTACCTTCATATTCTGAATTTATTGCTGTTACCAATCTTTAATATCCTAGTTTTTCTTCTTCTTTTTATATCGCGTTAAATATTGTCGTTGTTGTTGTCGTTGTAAACATACCCATCCCCACGTCGACAACAGACAAATCTTGGTGCTTCGTCAAGTTAAAAAACAACATAATATATTTTTTTTTATACAGCGATCTGACGAAGTTTGAGAGAGAGAGAGAGAGAGAGAGAGAGAGAGAGAGAGAGAGAGAGAGAGAGAGAGAGAGAGAGAGAGAGAGAGCATTTTTTCAATTGATAAGTTGCATACGCCAACAGTTATCATTTATTAATAATAATGGCAAAATTACCACCATACATACATATATTTATAAATACATTTCCATACGTACTGTACATACATATATAGGTACATATATGAATACATATATACCTACATAATTACAAATATATACAAACATACAGTATATATGTACCAGATACTAACACATTAACGTCAACACACACACACACACACACACACACACACACACACACACACACACACATAAACAAACATGACAGTTGCACGCAGATACACGTATATATATATATACAGTGTATGTCATGACTGTCATCTCAACACATAAACATGACAGTGGTAAGCGAGGAGGTTTACTGTGTCTTCTTTTAACACCTGCCACATTGAGTTAATGAGGTGAGATGAGGATAGGTGAGGTGAGGTGAAGTAAGGTGAGGATAGGTGAGGATAGTTGAGGTGAGGTGAAGTAAGGTGAGGATAGGTGAGGTGAGGTTGAGTAAGGTGTATGTTTATCTATCGGTCTGGCTATCTACCTATCCGTTCATCTGTCGTTTCTGAGTCGTGACTGTGTTATGACAGTGTCTTAGTTGTGATATTCAAGAGATAACTCACAAAAGGTACAGCCATAGCCGGGGAGGGGAGAAGGGAGATGAGGGAGGATAAGGGAGGGGAGAGGGTGAGGGAGAGTGAGAGGAGGTCGAGAGGGAGGAGGGGACGGAGGGAGAGAAAGGGAGGATAAGGAAGGGGAGAGGGGGACGGAGAGTGAGAGGAGGTGGAGGGGAAGGAAGGAACAGGGGTAGGAGGTAGGCATCAGACTCATCAATTGACACAGACAAAACTCTATGTGAACGTATAACTCTCAATACATCTTCAGGAAGTTGGATAAATATTAGATTTTTGTTTTCATCCCGGTCCCAAAACGCTTCCAAAACGTGAGAGAGAGAGAGGCAGATAGGGAAAAAAAAAGATTCACTCGTTTGATTCGAACTATTAAGAGAGACAGAGATTCACTCGTTTGATTCGAATCATTGATGTGTACTGTGTAAATCTCTGAACCAATGCTGAAGGTATCATGTTACCCCACCTACTATCTGTGTGTGTGTGTGTGTGTGTGTGTGTGTGCTTACAAAATATGAATGAGCTGATGAATAATGGATAAGATAATAAATAGTGAAGGGGTTGAAACATATTAAATCACTTTGATGTTATATATTAAAGCATTTTTTTTTATATTTATGTCTACTTGGGCTGGAAGGTTCGAGCGACGTGTGATCACCTTCGATAACTATCAGTGCCGAAAAACCTTCATAACAAAAGTATAAATGTTCAATAAATAAAGAAAAAAAATAATAAAAATGAACTATTACCTCAAGATATCCCTCTAGACTTACTGAATTTCTGCATGGGTCAACCCTCGGCTGGGGACCAACGGAGTCACCGCCTTCAGCTCACCTGCAATCAGAAATGAGTGTTAGTGAAAGGTGTAGTGAAGGTGATAATGGCGTGCATCACCTACCCACGCCAAGGTAGAAGGATTCAGGGCATCAAATAATGTGAACCATGATTTTCGGCACCAAACAAATTGTAGCCAGATCAATCATAGTCTAATTTGCCTTAGCTAAAGACAACTCAGGCAAGGCGGTGTTAGATTACGTCCCGGACCCCAGCAATGAAAGCAGCATATATAATGTGTGTGTACAATGAAAGCAGAATTTATATATGTATACAATGAAACCTAACCTAACCTATATAATGTTGAGGTACATGGAGTCTGCCTCAATGGTTGTGTTGATAATATATCAGCTTCATTATACCACAATATATCAGAACTTCAATACACCAGAGAGGATCACTGAAGCGTTACACATGTAAATTACTTGGGAATGAGTTCACCTCCTTCTCCCCACCTCCTTCTCCCCCTACCCCCTCCCCTTACCCCTCCCCCTCCTTCCCTTCAACCTCTCCCCCTACCCTTCCCCCTTTTCCTCATCCCTTACCCAGTCCCCTTTCTCCTTCCCACACACATACACACTCATCTACAACTCCACTGCAGCATCACTACAGCTACAGTAACCATGGTAACACACAGGTCATCACTACAGCTACAGTAACCATGGTAACACACAGGTCATGACTACAGCTACAGTAACCATGGTAACACACAGGTGATGACTACAGCTACAGTAACCATTGTAAACCACACACACACACACACACACACACACACAGCTACAATGACCAGGGCAACAGGATAATGGCCCACCAGTTCAAGCAGGTATAATTAACCCTTTGATTATCACTTACCTGTGGCCTCACCTGAGACTGACAATGAGCAGTGTGGTGTGGTAACTTAAGCACTGGTTCCTGGCCACCCAAACTTTTCCTAACTAGTTCTTAAAGGCGTCTAAGTTAATCTATCCCGTCCTGCAGGTAAGGTGGAAACTGGCATCGAATTATCCAATGATTTTACGAGCTTGTGAAGAATTAGGCATCCCTTATGATTCAACACGCGAACCTAACCTAACCTAACCTAACCTAATCCCCAGGTAGCGTTAGGGCGTTTAATTATCAGGTGATCAAACACTTACGATACATTTTTACTCCTACTGGTCACTGTCTAACTTAACTTTAGAATCTCGATTTCTCAAAAAATTTTACGTTAAATTTCCCCTTTTTAAATACTGGTGTCGATAAATACGGTGTCAAAATGGTGGACATGTTACACCGAAACTATCGTTAGCTCTGTGTTAGCTGGACATGTTGCACCGAGACTATCGTTAGCTCTGTGTTAGCTGACGAACGCTAGCCCCAGACCCAGACTCTCAAAGGTTCGTAGTATAATATTTTTTCTCGTAATTTAAACTTTTAAAATTAATTTACCAAGTTAAATCACTTAAAATTATCATAAATTACACCGAGACTGTCTTAATTACCTACGTTCACAACACCACTTAGGAGATATTGTTCTTCACATCCCTTAACTTAAGTGGTGTCAGGTGAACGGGGTCCAGACAAAAGCTCCCAGATAAAAGCCCCATGGACAAAACCTCATCAGTTAAAGTGAAAAGTAAGAAAAAGTCTTTCATTTATAATGCAAAATCGGTTAGGTTAGGTTAGGCTAGGTATTGCAGTCTTATGATATAATCAATGTATTATTTTGTATGTCAGAGAAGTGTTCATAAACCGTAAAAGGAGCCTTTGTCCTACACCCCAAGTGAACGTATGTACTGTAGTTCAGGTAGAATCTCAATATAATTTTGAGGGCATTTCCGAACGACACATTTTTTACCATTTAACTCAAGATAATCATTTAAGTGCAATTATTAAAAATTAATTTATGAAAGAAAAAAACAAATCTCGTAAGTCATCTACATTTACGGGAAAAAAAATTGTCGTAAGATCTTTGAGTATGAGTTTGGTTAAGTTGGTCTGAGTGTCTGTAGATGAACGCCGCCGCTACTTTGCATATTAAGGTAACAGGTTTGGTGAGACAAGAATTAACTGTGATCACTGGAGGACAACTGTCTCACCTCCTTTGGTCTGTGTCTCTCACCCCCTTTGGTCTGTGTCTCTCACCCCCTTTGGTCTGTGTCTCTCACCCCCTTTGGTCTGTGTCTCTCACCTCCTTTGGTCTGTGTCTCTCACCCCCTTTGGTCTGTGTCTCTCACCTCCTTTGGTCTGTGTCTCTCACCCCCTTTGGTCTGTGTCTCTCACCTCCTTTGGTCTGTGTCTCTCACCTCCTTTGGTCTGTGTCTCTCACCCCCTTTGGTCTGTGTCTCTCACCCCCTTTGGTCTGTGTCTCTCACCTCCTTTGGTCTGTGTCTCTCACCCCCTTTGGTCTGTGTCTCTCACCCCCTTTGGTCTGTGTCTCACTCCCCCTTTGGTCTGTGTCTCTCACCTCCTTTGGTCTGTGTCTCTCACCTCCTTTGGTCTGTGTCTCTCACCCCCTTTGGTCTGTGTCTCTCACCCCCTTTGGTCTGTGTCTCTCACCCCCTTTGGTCTATGTCTCTCACCCCCTTTGGTCTGTGTCTCTCACCCCCTTTGGTCTGTGTCTCTCACCCACTTTGGTCTGTGTCTCTCACCCCCTTTGGTCTGTGTCTCTCACCTCCTTTGGTCTGTGTCTCTCACCCCCTTTGGTCTGTGTCTCTCACCCCCTTTGGTCTGTGTCTCTCACCCCCTTTGGTCTGTGTCTCTCACCCCCTTTGGTCTGTGTCTCTCACCCCCTTTGGTCTGTGTCTCTCACCTCCTTTGGTCTGTGTCTCTCACCCCCTTTGGTCTGTGTCTCTCACCCCCTTTGGTCTGTGTCTCTCACCCCCTTTGGTCTGTGTCTCTCACCTCCTTTGGTTCTGTGTCTCTCACCCCCTTTGGTCTGTGTCTCTCACCTCCTTTGGTCTGTGTCTCTCACCCCCTTTGGTCTGTGTCTCTCACCCCCTTTGGTCTGTGTCTCTCCCCCCCTTTGGTCTGTCTCTCACCCTCTTTGGTCTGTGTCTCTCACCCCCTTTGGTCTGTGTCTCTCACCCTCTTTGGTCTGTGTCTCTCACCCTCTTTGGTCTGTGTCTCTCACCCCCTTTGGTCTGTGTCTCTCACCCCCTTTGGTCTGTATCTCTCACCCCCTTTGGTCTGTGTCTCTCACCTCCTTTGGTCTGTGTCTCTCACCCCTTTGGTCTGTGTCTCTCACCCCCTTTGGTCTGTGTCTCTCACCCCCTTTGGTCTGTGTCTCTCACCCTCTTTGGTCTGTGTCTCTCACCCTCTTTGGTCTGTGTCTCTCACCTCCTTTGGTCTGTGTCTCTCACCTCCTTTGGTCTGTGTCTCTCACCCCCTTTGGTCTGTGTCTCTCACCCCCTTTGGTCTGTGTCTCTCACCCCCTTTGGTCTGTGTCTCTCACCCTCTTTGGTCTGTGTCTCTCACCCCCTTTGGTCTGTGTCTCTCACCCCCTTTGGTCTGTGTCTCTCACCCCCTTTGGTCTACGTTATGTCTACGTTATTCGCCCTGGCTTCCCCTAATCGACCCTCACCTTCCCTGACTTACCTTGACCTACTCTGACCTACCTTGACCCAAGGACCTTATCCTTGCCTTGACCTACCCTAACCCTCCTCTAACCTTCCCCTGACCTTATCTAATCTCTCCAGACTGCAATTGAAATACTGTGACCTACCCTGACCTTTATCTCATTTCACAAGACATAACATGACCTTTTCTGACTTATCTGATCCCTACCTGACATCTTATTACTTAACCTGACCTTTCATGACTTAACTTGACATTTCCTGACTTGACATGCCCTAATATGACCTTCCCGTGACCTGTCTGGATCTTTTCTGACTTTCCATGACCACCTGGCTTCTCATTCTAACCTCGAATGACCTTTCTGCTCGACCTATTGACTTTTTGACTACTGCCTAGCCTCACCAGCCTCACATGACCTCCTGAGACCTCATGGTAACTGTTGTGTGACCTCCCGTGCCCGCTGCGTGACCTCCCGTGACCCCTGGGCGTGCTCACTACCTCGCCCCGCCCACTCTGCTTCCCACATAGAGAATGAATGGAGCTTATTTGTACATGATGCTGCTGGGTCTCTCGTGTTCCATACTCTGCTTGTGTCTCACCTCCGGCCTCTATCTCTCACCTCACCTTCGGTCTCTATCTCTCACCTCACCATCGGTGGTGTGTGGTGGTGGTGGTGCAAGTGTGTGGTGGTGGTGGTGCAAGTGTATGGTGGTGGTGGTGCAAGTGTGTGGTGGTGGTGCAAGTGAGTGGTGGTGGTGGTGCAAGTGTGTGGTGGTGATGGTGCAAGTGTTGGTGGTGGTGCAAGTGTGTGGTGGTGATGGTGCAAGTGTTGGTGGTGGTGCAAGTGTGTGGTGGTGATGGTGCAAGTGTTGGTGGTGGTGCAAGTGTGTGGTGGTGATGGTGCAAGTGTTGGTGGTGGTGCAAGTGTGTGGTGGTGGTGCAAGTGTGTGGTGGTGATGGTGCAAGTGTTGGTGGTGGTGCAAGTGTGTGGTGGTGGTACAAGTGTGGTGGTGGAGGCGCAAGTGTGTGGTGGTGGTGGTGACGCTAGTGTATGGTAGTGGTGGTGGTGGTACAAGTGTGTATGGTAGTGGTGGTGGTGGTGACGCTAGTGTATGGTAGTGGTGGTGGTGGTACAAGTGTGTATGGTAGTGGTGGTGATGGTGACGCTAGTGCATGGTAGTGGTGGTGGTGGTACAAGTGTGTATGGTAGTGGTGGTGGTGGTGACGCTAGTGTATGGTAGTGGTGGTGGTGGTACAAGTGTGTATGGTAGTGGTGGTGATGGTGACGCTAGTGTATGGTAGTGGTGGTGGTGGTACAAGTGTGTATGGTAGTGGTGGTGGTGGTGACGCTAGTGTATGGTAGTGGTGGTGGTGGTGACGCTAGTGTATGGTAGTGGTGGTGGTGGTACAAGTGTGTATGGTAGTGGTGGTGGTGGTGACGCTAGTGTATGGTAGTGGTGGTGGTGGTGACGCTAGTGTATGGTAGTGGTGGTGGTGGTACAAGTGTGTATGGTAGTGGTGGTGGTTGTACAAGTGTGTATGGTAGTGGTGGTGGTGACGCTAGTGTATGGTAATGGTGGTGGTACAAGTGTGTATGGTAGTGGTGGTGGTGGTGACGCTAGTGTATGGTAGTGGTGGTGGTGGTACAAGTGTGTATGGTAGTGGTGGTGGTACAAGTGTGTATGGTAGTGGTGGTGGTGGTGGTGGTACAAGTGTGTATGGTAGTGGTGGTGGTGGTACAAGTGTGTATGGTAGTGGTGGTGGTGGTGACGCTAGTGTATGGTAGTGGTGGTGGTGGTACAAGTGTGTATGGTAGTGGTGGTGGTGGTACAAGTGTGTATGGTAGTGGTGGTGGTGGTGACGCCAGTGTATGGTAATGGTGGTGGTACAAGTGTGTATGGTAGTGGTGGTGGTACAAGTGTGTATGGTAGTGGTGGTGGTGGTACAAGTGTGTATGGTAGTGGTGGTGGTGGTACAAGTGTGTATGGTAGTGGTGGTAGTGGTGGTACAAGTGTGTATGGTAGTGGTGGTGGTGGTACAAATGTGTATGGTAGTGGTGGTGACGCTAGTGTATGGTAGTGGTGGTGGTGGTACAAGTGTGTATGGTAGTGGTGGTGGTGGTGACGCTAGTGTATGGTAGTGGTGGTGGTGGTACAAGTGTGTATGGTAGTGGTGGTGGTGGTGACGCTAGTGTATGGTAGCGGTGGTGGTGGTACAAGTGTGTATGGTAGTGGTGGTGGTGGTACAAGTGTGTATGGTAGTAATGGTGGTGGTGACGCTAGTGTATGGTAGTGGTAGTGGTGGTACAAGTGTGTATGGTAGTGGTGGTGGTGGTACAAGTGTGTATGGTAGTAATGGTGGTAGCAATAAACGCTTTCTATAACAAAATTAAAAGGAGTACAACACACACACACACACACACACACACACACACACATACACACACACGCGCGCGCACACACACACACACACACACACACACTATCAACTTGTATTTAGCATAAAAGAATCCATACTTAGTTCAGTAATTAAGTACAGGTGATAATTAATAAATCGCCTTCTCGTATTTATTCCTTGTGCCCGTGTAATGGCGTCGGGCATAAGTGACATAAACGACATGACATACAATATTCTAAAAACCTTTGGAAACGAGGCATAATTTCGACCATACACACAGATGTCTCCTTACCTGTTGTTTATGTACAATACCTGTGTGTGGGGATTACAGTGGTATAAGGGCATATGAATGTAGGTGGTGAGGGTGGTGATGGTGGTGGTAGTGGTGGTCTGTGGTGGTTTGGGTAGAGGTGTATGGTGATGATGGTGGTAGAGGAGTGTGGTGTTGGTGGTACAGGTGTGGTGGTGGTGGTACAGGTGTGGTCTGTGGTGGTGATAGTGGTTGTACAGGTTTATGATGGTATAGTGGTTATGGTGCTGCAGGTGGTGATGACACACACACACACATGCACTAACACACACACTAACACACACACACACACTAACACACACACACACACACACACACACACACACAGACACAGACACACACACACACACACCTACACGTCAAGATAAGGAGCACTTTGCGGGAGCGGGTTTGTGTGTCGTTGGTGGTGACGGGTGTGTGTGCTGGGGCGGACTTTATGAGGCAGCGTTTATGACAAGACCAACTTTTAGTCAGAATATATTTATGGGTGGAAGAGTTAACCGCGTGAATTTGTTTATTAAGTAGAGCATTTATAAAGAAATATGCATTAGAGAGAAAATTTATGAGACGTTGCGTTTATGAGATGTTTGGGTATACTTTCGAGGGTCTAGGTGTATTGCAGAGTATTTGACTATTGTGAATATAAATGACTTCACACTCTCTACTGATTGTTTGTGTCATAATATGAACTTGTGTTTTGGAGACCTCGTTTCCCGCTGCTCTTACCCGACGGGCACAGGAGACAGCAATAACAACAACTACAACCGCCGTCGCCGCCGCCACCATCATCTTCACTACGACCGCCACCACCACCACACACTTGGGGTCCTTTAGGTAATATCACAGACTTTTCTCCTTCAATAAAGAATTAATAAGGGATTTGGATAAACCTGTGTCAGGAAGAAATACTTGCAAGACAGCACACACGGAGCGCTGGATTCCTGTTGTTGATAAGAGACCATTAAACTCAACTGATTTGTAAAGTCACACCTCCAGAGAACTGCCAAAATTTGCTGGATTCACCCACGTCAGTTCCTTGCCAGTTACCACGGTTCACACTCTCTCTCGGTTACAACGACTTTCAGCTCACAGGTTCAAGAGAGTTAAGCATAAGACCTGGGTGTAGAGACCTTTTATATGAGAGTGGAAGATTGTTTTGTGGTGAATGTGCAGTATACTGTATGTTGTTTGCCTGGTCACACTGAAGATAAACAAACAAAATATAGGTTAATAAATAAAGTGATACGACCACCATCATATAAGGGTCGTCGAACAAGACAGTTTATAAAATAATAAGTAAACATTTATACGATGATCACAGAAGTTAAATATAAATTGCAATATAAATGAAAAAAGTAATATCAAATATTCAAGTTTACATCAAATATGAAAACCAAGTCGATTTATTTATGCATTTTGGTGTGCGGGGAACGTGAGTTGAGCGGTGGACAAGCACGACGCTGGCCACAAAATGAGGAAAGATTTCAATTTTGTATTTAATAAAAATTATGTGGCTTCCCTTTTTGGGTGAGCATCACTTACTCCACCGCTGAGAGAGAGAGAGAGAGAGAGAGAGAGAGAGAGAGAGAGAGAGAGAGAGAGAGAGAGAGAGAGAGAGAGAGAGAGACTCATATAATAATTAACTGATTTAAAAACTATTAAAAGATGTACCGTCAGAGGAGTAAACAAACATCATTAGTTGTTTTTTCATAGCAACTTTTCATGCGAGTCAAGTTGTTGAAATCAAAAAGCTTCATTCAATGTTTTTACTCGGTTTTTTTTCACATAGTGGTTTTAGGGATAATTGTAGCCTTGTAGACTCTTCTTGCTTATTTACAGGATTTTAAATATTTATATTTTGTGAGAGATACATCGTTAGTGTTTTATGAGCCTCTGTGTGTAGGATAAACACACTACACGACCAGAATTTACTCACAGATTAAACAAAATGTAAATAATAAAAAATGATAATAACTCAATAAACGCAAAAACAAATGAGTGTCGGAAAAATCCCAAAATATAATCCTAATTCACTCTATAATAAGTTATAGATGACAGATTCAGTCAAAATATAAACGAAAAAGGACCCAGCGTAGAGGCCCTGCAGGACACCTATGTTTACATGTCGCTGTCGACTTTATAATGATTGACACTGTCTAGAAGAGGGACTCTTCCTTGATGATGGTAAAGGACGTCTAACTAACAACAGGTAAATGACACGTATAATTAACCCCTATTGCCCATTTATGAGTGATTCCATTAATAATTACCTCCATATAACGTACTTATAGAATTACCTCGATATAGTGCACTTTATAATAAATTACCTCGATATAGTGTACTTTATAATTAATTACCTCGATATAGTGTACTTTATAATTAATTACCTCGATATAGTGTACTTTATAATTAATTACCTCGATATAGTGTACCTTATATAATGACCTTGTTATAAAATACCTTTAAAACTGTAAACAATATACTGGTCACTACTATACTTAACGCGTCTTTATATCTCCTGATTCTTGTTGGAAATATTTTTTGTTCTGTGTCATCTTTAATGTCTTATTATCATCCATCCTTCCCCCCCTCTCTCCCCCCCTCTCTCCCTCCCCCCCTCTCTCCCTCACTCCGTCCCTCCCTCCCTCCCACCCTCCACCACCCCTCCAGCACACTTTAGCTCGGTTACTCCCTGGCATGTAATGTTTAATGAACATTATAATGACCGAGGCGAGTAGCTCTTGCGACAGCTCCCTCCCTCCCCCCCCACCCCCCGCGTCTCTATCCCTCCGTCCCTCTCTCTCCCATTTCACCCTGGCACTCCCTCCCTCCCTCTCTCCATCCCTCCCTCCCTCCCTCGCTCCCTCCATCTCTCCCTCCCTCCCTCTCTCCATCCCTCCCTCCCTCCCTCCCCCCTCCCTCTCTCCATCCATCCCTCCCTACCTCTCTCCATCCCTTCCTCCATTCATAACCTCACCCCTGTTTTTCCTCCTTTGTTTTATCTTTCCTTCACTCATATTCTCCTCCTTCCTCTTTCCTTCTACTCCTCCACCTATTCCCCTTTTCCTTCCCTCTCTCCTCCTCTTTCTCCCTCCACCTTCTTCCCCATTTTCCCCATCCCTCTGCTGACACTTCCTCCTTCTTCTCCTCCTCCCCTTCCTTATCCCTCCCTCTTCGTTCCTCCTCCTCATCCTTCCTACACCTTGTCCACCCCTCCTCCACTACACTCCTTCTCCATCCTTCTGCTGGTTCTCTCCTCCTTCCCTTCCTTCTCCTTCCCCTCATTCTCCTTTCCTCTTCCTTCTCTTTTCCCCCCTCCTTTGGCTCCTCCTTTTTCATACCTCCCTTCCCTCTCCTTCTCCATCTCTCTGCTGACTCCTCCTCCTCCACCTCGCCACCTTGACCCCGCCGTCCAGGGGTCTGGGCTTGGTGGCTGTAAACCCGATGAATGAGAAGAGCTCCCGCCTCCTCCCTCCTCCTCTTCTTCTTCTTTACCTTCCTTTACCTCCTCAGTCTCTTCCTCCTACTTCTCCTTTCTTTCGTTCTCCTCCTCGCCCTACTCCACTCCTCTTCCTCGGCCTAAATTCCTCTTCCTGACACTCTTCCTATTCTCCCACACCCTCTCTTCCTCATCCCCCCCCCTCTCTCTCTCTCTCTCTCTCTTCGTCTATAAAAGCTTATGATAATATTGAAATAGACAAACAATAGTAAAAATAGGAAAATAACGAAAACAAAAACGATGTAATAAGAAAAATATTGAAACGCACCAAAGGGGAAATTTCGCCCCAAAAGAGTGAAATAATTGGAAAATAGGGAAACTCAGGAGAAATTAAGGGAAAAATAACAAAAGGTAAACTACAAAATCTGAAAATTAAAAAAAAAGAATTACAAAATATCCCTGTAGAAATAAACTAATTTTTACTGTCAATGAACGAGTATAAAGTTTGACTTAACACACACACACACACACACACACGCAATAAATATCACTCAATCTCCCCCAATTTATATATTCTTTCTTCCTCTTATTATCACTCGTCTCTCTTGTGTCTCATCTGGCCAGGTTTATCACTCATCTCTCTTGTGTCTCATCTGGCCAGGTTTATCACTCGTCTCTCTTGTGTCTCATCTGGCCAGATTTATCACTCGTCTCTCTTGTGTCTCATCTGGCCAGGTTTATCACTCGTCTCTCTTGTGTCTCATCTGGCCAGGTTTATCACTCGTCTCTCTTGTGTCTCATCTGGCCAGGTTTATCACTCGTCTCTCTTGTGTCTCATCTGGCCAGGTTTATCACTCGTCTCTCTTGTGTCTCATCTGGCCAGGTTTATCACTCGTCTCTCGTGTGTCTCATCTGGCCAGGTTTATCACTCGTCTCTCTTGTGTCTCATCTGGCCAGGTTTATCACTCGTCTCTCTTGTGTCTCATCTGGCCAGGTTTATCACTCGTCTCTCTTGTGTCTCATCTGGCCAGGTTTATCACTCGTCTCTCTTGTGGCCAGGGTAGCGTGTGTGAGCGTCTCGGTGATTAATAACAAGAGAACAGTAACGGGATGGGAATATTTGTCTCCTGAATAGATTGAGATATATCATGTAAGAGAGGTGAGGTGAGGGAAGGGAAGGGAAGGGAAGGGGAGGGAAGGGGAGGGAAGGGGAGGGAAGGGAAGGGAAGGGAAGGGAAGGGGAGTGTCTTTCCTCTCTGATCCCTTTCCTCTGCCCATCTTCTTCTCTCTCTCTCTCTCTCTTCTTCCCATCATGTCTCATTTTTTTCCTCCTCCTCTTCTCTGCATATCCTTCACCCCATTATTCTTCCTCCTTCCATTCTCATCCTCCCCATCACCCCATCATCCTCTCCATCACCCCATCATCCTCCCCATCACCCCATCATCCCGTCCATCACCCCTCCCTATCACCCCATCATCCTCCCCATCACCCCATCATCCTCCCCATCACCCCATCATCCTCCCTATCATCCTCCTCATCACCCCATCATCCTCCTCATCACCCCATCATCCTCCCCATCATCCTCCTCATCACCCCATCATCCTCCCCATCACCCCATCATCCTCTCCATCACCCCATCATCCTCCCCATCACCCCATCATCCTCCTCATCACCCCATCATCCTCCCCATCACCCCATCATCCTCTCCATCACCCCATCATCCTCCCTATCACCCCATCATCCTCCTCATCATCCCATCATCCTCCCCATTACCCCTATCATCCTCTCCATCACCCCATCATCCTCCCCATCACACCATCATCCTCTCCATCACCCCATCATCCTCTCCATCACCCCATCATCCTCCCCATTACCCCATCATCCTCCCCATCACCCCATCATCCTCTCCATCACCCCATCATCCTCTCCATCACCCCATCATCCTCTCCATCACCCCATCATCCTCCCCATCACCCCATCATCCTCCCCATCACCCCATCATCCTCTCCACCACCCCATCATCCTCCCCATCACCCCATCATCCTCTCCATCACCCCATCATCCTCTCCATCACCCCATCATCCTCTCCATCACCCCATCATCCTCCCCATCACCCCATCATCCTCCCCATCACCCCATCATCCTCCCCATCACCCCATCATCCTCCCCATCACCCCATCATCCTCCCCATCACCCCATCATCCTCTCCATCACCCCATCATCCTCCCATCACCCCATCATCCTCCCCATCACCCCATCATCCTCCCCATCACCCCATCATCCTCTCCATCACCCCATCATCCTCCCCATCACCCCATCATCCTCTCCATCACCCCATCATCCTCCTCATCACCCCATCATCCTCCACATCACCCATCATCCTCCTCATCACCCCATCATCCTCCCATCACCCCATCTTCCTCCCATCACCCCATCATCCTCCTCATCACCCCATCATCCTCCCCATCACCCCATCATCCTCCTCATCACCCATCATCCTCCCCATCACCCATCATCCTCCCCATCACCCCATCATCCTCCCCATCACCCCATCATCCTCCCCATCACCCCATCATCCTCCCCATCACCCCATCATCCTCCTCATCATCCCATCATCCTCCCATCACCCCATCATCCTCCCCATCACCCCATCATCCTCCTCATCACCCCATCATCCTCCCCATCACCCCATCATCCTCCTCATCACCCCATCATCCTCCCCATCACCCCATCATCCTCCCATCACCCCATCATCCTCCTCATCACCCCATCATCCTCCCCATCACCCCATCATCCTCCCCATCACCCCATCATCCTCCCCATCACCCCATCATCCTCCCATCACCCCATCATCCTCCCCATCACCCCATGATCCTCCCCATCACCCCATCATCCTCCCCATCACCCCATCATCCTCCTCATCACCCCATGATCCTCCCAATCACCCCATGATCCTCCCCATCACCCCATCATCCTCCTCATCACCCCATCATCCTCCCCATCACCCCATCGTCCTCCCCATCACCCCATCCTCCTCCTCATCACCCCATCATCCTCCCCATCACCCCATCCTCCTCCTCATCACCCCATCATCCTCCCCATCACCCCATCATCCTCCCCATCACCCCATCCTCCTCCCCATCACCCCATCATCCTCCCCATCACCCCATCATCCTCCCCATCACCCCATCATCCTCCCCATCACCCCATCATCCTCCCCATCACCCCATCATCCTCCTCATCACCCCATCATCCTCCCCATCACCCCATCATCCTCCCCATCACCCCATCATCCTCCCCATCACCCCATCCTCCTCCTCAACACCCCATCATCCTCCCCATCACCCCATCATCCTCCCCATCACCCCATCATCCTCCCCATCACCCCATCATCCTCCCCATCACCCCATCATCCTCCCCATCACCCAGAATTTAATTAAAACAATAATGAGCAGCTTGTCGTGAGCCTTACCTACCTTGTTGACCAGGTGTGTTCGGCCCCACCAGCTCCTACCTGTGATTATCTCTCTCATTACCTCTCTCTCTCCTCACCCCTCAACCTCTATTGACCTCTTCCCTCTACCACACCTCCACTAGCCAGAGGAAGTGTGTGTGTGTGTGTGTGTGTGTGTGTGTGTGTGTGTGTTGTTGCTGTTTTTTCTTCACATTGTTAAGAATGAATGAGAACACACTCTTACTCTCTCTCTCTCTGTCAGTCTCTCTCTCTCCCACTTTTCTCGTCCTCTCTCACTCTCCTACCCACCCCTCTCTCTCTCTCTCTCTCTCTCTCTCTCTCTCTCTCTTCCACACACTCCCTGTGTATCTCACCCCTCTCTCACACTTCTATCCTCTCCCTCACACTTCTCACCCCTCCCTCACACTTCTCACCCCTCCCTCACACTTCTCACCCCTCCCTCACACTTCTCACACCTTCCTCACACTTCTCACCCCTCCCTCACACTTCTCACCCCTCCCTCACACTTCTCACCCTTCCTCACACTTCTCACCCCTCCCTCACACTTCTCACCCCTTCCTCACACTTCTCACCCCTCCCTCACACTTCTCACCCCTCCCTCACACTTCTCATCCCTCCCTCACACTTCTCACCCCTCCCTCACACTTCTCACCCCTCCCTCACACTTCTCACCCCTCCCTCACACTTCTCACCCTTCCTCACACTTCTCACCCCTCCCTCACACTTCTCACCCCTCCCTCACACTTCTCACCCCTTCCTCACACTTCTCATCCCTCCCTCACACTTCTCACCCCTCCCTCACACTTCTCACCCCTTCCTCACACTTCTCACCCCTTCCTCACACTTCTCATCCCTCCCTCACACTTCTCACCCCTCCCTCACACTTCTCACCCCTCCCTCACACTTCTCACCCCTTCCTCACACTTCTCACCCCTCCCTCACACTTCTCACCCCTCCCTCACACTTCTCACCCCTTCCTCACACTTCTCATCCCTCCCTCACACTTCTCACCCCTCCCTCACACTTCTCACCCCTTCCTCACACTTCTCACCCCTTCCTCACACTTCTCACCCCTCCCTCACACTTCTCACCCCTCCCTCACACTTCTCACCCCTCCCTCACACTTCTCACCCCTTCCTCACACCTCTCACCCCTTCCTCATACTCCTCACCCCTCCCTCACACTTCTCACCTCTCCCTCACACTTCTCACCTCTCCCTCACACTTCTCACTCCTTCTTCACACTTCTCACCCCTCCCTCACACTTCTCACCCCTCCCTCACACTTCTCACCTCTCCCTCACACTTCTCACTCCTTCCTCACACTTCTCACCCCTCCCTAACACTTCAATCCTCTCCCTCACACTTCTATCCTCTCCCTCACACTTCTCACCCCTCCCTTACACTTCTATCCTCTCCCTCACACTTCTCACCCCTCCCTCACACTTCTATCCTCTCCCTCACACTTCTCACTCCTTCCTCACACTTCTCACCCCTCCCTAACACTTCAATCCTCTCCCTCACACTTCTATCCTCTCCCTCACACTTCTCACCCCTCCCTCACACTTCTATCCTCTCCCTCACACTTCTCACCCCTCCCTAACACTTCAATCCTCTCCCTCACACTTCTATCCTCTCCCTCACACTTCTCACCCGTCCCTCACACTTCTATCCTCTCCCTCACACTTCTCACCCCTCCCTCACACTTCTATCCTCTCCCTCACACTTCTCACCCCTCCCTCACACTTCTATCCTCTCCCTCACACTTCTCACCCCTCCCTCACACTTCTCACCCCTCCCTCACAATTCTCACCCCTTCCTCACACTTCTCACCCCTTCCTCACACTTCTCACCCCTCCTCACACTTCTCACCCCTTCCTCACACTTCTCACCCCTCCCTCACACTTCTCACCCCTCCCTCACACTTCTCACCCCTCCCTCACACTTCTCACCCCTTCCTCACACTTCTCACCCCTTTCTCACACCTCTATCCTCTCCCTCACACTTCTCCTCCCTCCCTCACACTTCTAACCCCCCCCCCTCACACCTCACACGCTTCTCTCACACCTCCCTTCCCCGTCACACCACCAACACCTCCCCGTCACACCACCAACACCTCCCCGTCACACCACCAACGCCTCCCCGTCACACCACCAACACCTCCCCGTCACACCACCAACACCTCCCCGTCACACCACCAACACCTCCCCGTCACACCACCGACACCTCCCCGTCACACCACCAACACCTCCCCGTCACACCACCAACACCTCCCCGTCACACTACCAACACCTCCCCGTCACACCACCAACACCTCCCCGTCACACCACCAACACCTCCCCGTCACACCACCAACACCTCCCCGTCACACCACCGACACCTCCCCGTCACACCACCAACACCTCCCCGTCACACCACCAACACACCCCCGTCACACCACCAACACCTCCCCGTCACACCACCAACACCTCCCCGTCACACCACCAACACCTTTCTGGGCCTCTCACTCCTCCTTCACCTCACCCACACAACACTCGGAGGTAAAAATTCAGTTTATCTTGTACAGACGAATGAATGAAGAAACTGGCTCTCCCTCGCTTCTCTGACCTCTCCCACTCTCCCAGATCCCCCCTCCCCCCTTCACACCCCGCCCACGCCCCCCTCCGACGCCCACGCCGCCTGAGGTAAGACCCTGCCCATGTTTTTGCCAGGTTAAGAGGCAGGAATGTGGGCTGTCTTTTTGCCGCTGTGGTTGACGGGCGGTGTCCTAGGTTGAGGGAGCCAACCCACGCATTCTGCACACCTATACGATGCTTGTTTACCTGTGTGGTGGGCCATGGGTCGTGTTGTTTACCTGTGTGGTGGGTCATGGGTCGTGTTGTTTACCTGTGTGGTGGGTCATGGGTCGTGTTGTTTACCTGTGTGGTGGTCCATGGGTCGTGTTGTTTACCTGTGTGGTGGGCCATGGGTCGTGTTGTTTACCTGTGTGGTGGTTCATGGGTCGTGTTGTTTACCTGTGTGGTGGGTCATGGGTCGTGTTGTTTACCTGTGTGGTGGTTCATGGGTCGTGTTGTTTACCTGTGTGGTGGGTCATGGGTCGTGTTGTTTACCTGTGTGGTGGTCCATGGGTCGTGTTGTTTACCTGTGTGGTGGGCCATGGGTCGTGTTGTTTACCTGTGTGGTGGTTCATGGGTCGTGTTGTTTACCTGTGTGGTGGGTCATGGGTCGTGTTGTTTACCTGTGTGGTGGTTCATGGGTCGTGTTGTTTACCTGTGTGGTGGGCCATGGGTCGTGTTGTTTACCTGTGTGGTGGTTCATGGGTCGTGTTGTTTACCTGTGTGGTGGGTCATGGGTCGTGTTGTTTACCTGTGTGGTGGTTCATGGGTCGTGTTGTTTACCTGTGTGGTGGGCCATGGGTCGTGTTGTTTACCTGTGTGGTGGTCCATGGGTTGTGTTGTTTACCTGTGTGGTGGTTCATGGGTCGAGTTGTTTACCTGCGTGGTGGTCCATGGGTCGTGTTGTTTACCTGTGTGGTGGGCCATGGGTCGTGTTGTTTACCTGTGTGGTGGGCCATGGGTCGTGTTGTTTACCTGTGTGGTGGTCCATGGGTCGTGTTGTTTACCTGTGTGGTGGGCCATGGGTCGTGTTTTACCTGTGTGGTGGGCCATGGGTCGTGTTGTTTACCTGTGTGGTGGTCCATGGGTCGTGTTGTTTACCTGTGTGGTGGGCCATGGGTCGTGTTGTTTACCTGTGTGGTGGTTCATGGGTCGTGTTGTTTACCTGTGTGGTGGTCCATGGGTCGTGTTGTTTACCTGTGTGGTGGTTCATGGGTCGTGTTGTTTACCTGTGTGGTGGTCCATGGGTCGTGTTGTTTACCTGTGTGGTGGGCCATGGGTCGTGTTGTTTACCTGTGTGGTGGTCCATGGGTCGTGTTGTTTACCTGTGTGGTGGTTCATGGGTCGTGTTGTTTACCTGTGTGGTGGGCCATGGGTCGTGTTGTTTACCTGTGTGGTGGGCCATGGGTCGTGTTGTTTACCTGTGTGGTGGTTCATGGGTCGTGTTGTTTACCTGTGTGGTGGGCCATGGGTCGTGTTGTTTACCTGTGTGGTGGTCCATGGGTCGTGTTGTTTACCTGTGTGGTGGTCCATGGGTCGTGTTGTTTACCTGTGTGGTGGTCCATGGGTCGTGTTGTTTACCTGTGTGGTGGGTCATGGGTCGTGTTGTTTACCTGTGTGGTGGTCCATGGGTCGTGTTGTTTATCTGTGTGGTGGTCCATGGGTCGTGTTGTTTACCTGTGTGGTGGTCCATGGGTCGTGTTGTTTACCTGTCCAGGTGACAATACCCCCCCCCCCCACACACACATAATTTCACCCTCATACATACATACATACAGACAGACAGACAGACAGACAGACAGACACCATTTCCCACATACACAGACACATAGATGCAGACACACACACACATACACATGCAGATACACACACATACACATGCAGATACACACACATACACATGCAGACACACGCACACATACACATGCAGACACACACACACACATACACATGCAGACACACACACACACATACACATGCAGACACGCACACACACATACACATGCAGACACACACACATACACATGCAGATACACACACACACATACACATGCAGACACGCACACACACATACACATGCAGACACACACACACACACATGCAGACACACACACATACACATACAGACACACACACTTACACATGCAGACACACACACACATACACATGCAGACACACACACATACACATGCAGACACACACACATACACATGCAGACACACACACACATACACATGCAGATACTCACACACATACACATGCAGACACACACACACACACATGCAGACACACACACATACACATACAGACACACACACTTACACATGCAGACACACACACACATACACATGCAGACACACACACATACACATGCAGACACACACACATACACATAGATATATTCTCACACACATACACATGCAGACACACACACATACACATGGATATATTCTCACACACATACACATGCAGACACACACACACACACATGCAGACACACACACACACACATGCAGACACACACACACAAACACATGCAGACACACACACATACACATGGATATATTCTCACACACAAACACATGCAGACACACACACATACACATGCAGACACACACATACACACACGCAGACATACACACACATACACATGCAGACACACACACATACACATACAGACACACACACTTACACATGCAGATACTCACACACATACACATGGATATATTCTCACACACAAACACATGCAGACACACACACATACACATGCAGACACACACATACACACACGCAGACATACACACACATACACATGCAGACACACACACATACACATGCAGACACACACATACACATGCAGACACACAGACACATACACATGCAGGCACACACACTTACACACGCAGACATACACACACTTCACATGCAGACACACGCACATAAACATGCAGACACCCACACATACACATGCAGATACACACACATACACATGCAGACACACACTTACACATGCAAACACACACTTACACATGCAGACACACACACACATACACATGCAGACACACACACACATACACACGCAGACACACACACTTACACATGCAGACACACACACACATACACATGCACATACACACACATGCACATGCAGACACACACACATACACATTGCAGACATACACACATACATATGTCGACACACACACATTCACACCAGTTTCCCCACACGTCATAACAGAGATCTCCAGATGCTATCTCGACTTTAGCAAAGTCTCCGACACAGTCCCCCACGAACGACTAATAAGAAAAGTGGAGGCTCATGGAATTAAAGATGATATTCTAAAATGGATTAGGGCGTGGTTAAAGGACAGAAAACAGAGAGTGAGCATTAACGGCACTAAATCCCATTGGAGCAACGTCACTAGTGGGGTTTCGCAAGGCTCAGTACTTGGACCATTATTATTTATTATATACATAAACGACATAGATATCGGAGTAGACAGCAAGATAAGTAAATTTGCTGATAACACTAAAATAGGAAGTGTAATTAAATCTGACGAGGACTCCGCAAAACTACAGGAACATCTAAAAATAATTCGAATGGTCTGAAAAATGGCAGATGAAATTCAATGTGGACAAATGTAAAGTACTCAGTATAGGAGATGTAAACAGGGAAACCAGATACCAGATGAACAACGATGTTATTGAGAAATCCGACTGCGAGAAAGATTTAGGGGTAATGATAAGTAGGAATCTTAAGCCAAGTAAACAATGTGTATTTGCTCGAAACAAAGCTAATAAAGTACTTGGGTTCATACAAAGGAGTGTTAGTTAGACTAGCGAGGTCATCTTAAAACTATATCTTGCGCTTGTGAGACCTCACTTGGATTACGCAGTTCAATTCTGGTCACCGTATTACAGAATGGACATAGTATCCTTGGAAAAAATTCAGAGGAGAATGACAAGACTAATCCCGGGCATTAGGAACCTTGAGTACATAGACAGGTTAAAGCATCTGAGTTTGCACTCCCTCGAGAGACGTAGAGTGAGGGGCGACATGATAGAGGTGTATAAATGGAAGTCAGGGCTGAACAAAGGGGACATTACAAAGGTACTCAAACTATCCAACCAGGAGCAAACTCGTAACAATGGTTTTAAATTAGACAAATTTAGATTTAGGCGCGAAATAGGTAAACATTGGTTTGGAAATAGAGTAGTGGACGACTGGAACAAGTTACCAAATATTATCAATAACTCGAATACGCTGGATAGCTTCAAGCATAGGTTGGATGGATATATGAGCAATAGGGGTTGGGTGTAAATGGGACTGCCCAGTATGAGCCAATAAGCCCGCTGCAGTTTCCTCCATTCTTATGTTCTTATGTAAGAAGTGGGATCAGTGATGAACAGTATTTAAGCCAGTGAATTCAGCACTAGACAGTACCAGTGACAGCAGTGACCCACCACTGAGATAAGCACCCCTGGGAACCACCCTCTGACAAGACGGTGTTAATCCGTCCACCTTGGGAACAACAGAGGGCCGGTTATGCGCCTGACTACGAGATAACAAAACACCACCTAGAAAAATAATAAATAAAAATAATAAAATAAATAAATATTGAAGTGATAACCGTGGTAACATTATGAGATGTTCTTATTACCACCATGCTATTGTACTATTCCAGATGATACTAAATGTTACATTATACTTCCTTGAGATAAATGTATAGTATATATCAGGTGCCTCAAAGAGAGCTCAGGTTCTCAACTGGCTCAGCCATGATAATATTGTTATTATTATCCACTCTGTATCTATGTTTTTCTGGCTAAATAAATTGTTTAAATTCAATTCAATTCAAAGAGAGCGAGGTACTATGACACCACCCCACACCACACGGTGTTCCCACGACCTCGTGAGGTCCTTCGTATCAACACCCGAGGATGGGTTACTACACCACGTGAACACCACACCACCTGGTGTGTGTATGACTATGTGAGGTCCTTCATATCAACACCCGAGGACGAGGTACTACACCACGTGAACACCACACCACCTGGTGTCTCAATGACCAGCCCAGGCTCGGGCCATCAACTGTAAACTATAATAATTCGTATATTCAATCATTGTTCCTTCTTTTTTCAGCAATGAAAGCTTTTGTTAAACGACCCACTCACCCCATGTCTTTGCATGTAATAAGTCATTTTTGTTCAATGTATATTTTCAGCCTTCGGGCTGCAGAACTTTTTCAATAAACCGTAAATTATTATTATTATTATTATTATTATTATTATTATTATTATTATTATTACACTATTTGCCCGCCCCCCCCCCCACAAACATACATACAGACACACACTATTGCCTCCTCATACACACACACAAACATAAGAACATAAGAATGGAGAAAACTGCAGCGGGCCAATTGACCCATACTGGGCAGTCACATTTACACCCAACCCCTATTGCTCATATATCCGTCCAACCTATGTTTGAAGATATCCAGCGTATTCGAGTTAATGATGGTGTTTGGTAACTTGTTCCACTCGTCCACTACTCTATTTCCAAACCAATGTTTACCTATTTCGCGCCTAAATCTAAATTTGTCTAATTTAAAACCATTGTTACGAGTTCGCTCCTGGTTGGATAATTTGAGTACCTTTGTAATGTCCCCTTTGTTATGCCCTGCATTCCATTTATGCACCTCTATCATATCGCCCCTTCACTCTACTTCACAGACAAACGCTATTCCCCGTACAAGCACACACACACACACACACACCTTGACCACCGAAGGGTCAAGGTTGATGCTGTTAAGGCTGTATACATTGACAGTATTTGTTCTTCCAATATTAAGTACTCTGCACTTGCTGATGTTGAATTTCATTTGCCATTTTTCTGGCCACTCATGCAGTTTATTTAAATCCTCCTGTAGTGCATTTGCATCCTGCCCTGAATTAATCGGCCGCCCTATTTTGGTGTCATTCGCAAGCTTGCTTATGTCGCTGCTGATCCCAGTATCCAGATCGTTTATGTAGATTATGAACAAGAGTGGGCCTAGTACTGACCCCTGAGGAAGCCCACTGGTTACACAGCCCCATTCGGATTTAACACCATCTACGCTAACCCTCTGTGTTCTCTCAGTGTGCCATGATTTTATCCAATTTAAAACTTTTCCCCTCGATACCATGAGCCTAAACTTTTCTCAGAAGCCTTTGATGCGGTTCTCTGTCAAACGCTTTGCTAAAGTCTAAGTAAATAACATTGTAATTTTCGTCATTATCTGCTACCTCGAAGACTTTCCTAAAAAACGTCAGCAGATTTGTTAGACAAGATTTTCCCTTTGTAAACCCATGTTGAGAGTCGTAGATTAATTTGTTTTTCTCTAAATGCGATCGGATGCTATTTGCTATAATTGATTCAAGAAATTTCCCCACTACTGACGTCAAACTGATCGGCTGGTAATTTGGCGCTGATGCTCTGTCTCCCTTCTGGAATATGGGTACTACATTTGCCTGTTTCCACAAGTCTGGCAAAACTCCCGTGTCTAATGATTTTGTAAATAAGTTTACGAGGGGTCCGCTAATCTGTTCCCTACACTCTTTTAAGACTCGAGGGAAAATTTCATCCGGCCCTGGGGATTTTGTCTTCTTTAATTTATTTATCTTCTTAAGAACATCCTCTTTTCTGAGAGTGAAATTCTTTAATTTCTCTTCTTCATTTCCCCTAAATATCAGTTCCACCTCTGGCATTTCCTCGTGAATTTCTTCTGTGAAAACTGATAAGAAGTAGCTGTTTAATGCTTTGCTTATTTTCTCACTATCATCGATCACTTCCCTTTTCTCTGAATTTAAAGGTCCCACTTTATCCTTGACCTTTGTCCAATATACCTGGAAAAATCCCTTGGGATTCACCTTGGATTCTCTTGCTATCCTGATTTCGTAGTCTCTCTCTGCCTTCCTTACATTTTTCTTAACATTCCTAGATAGTTCATTATACCTATTTCTCAGCTGCTCCTCCCCTCCCTTAAATTTCTTATAAATTCCTTTCTTTATTCCCATGTCATGTTTAAGTTTTTTGGTCATCCACCTTGGCTCATTCATTTTCTTCGTCGTGTTTTATGGTGTTTGTTGTGTCTGTGTGTTTTAAGTTTCTTGTTTTATCGGGCGGTGTTTTAAAAGGTGGTTTCACTTATCCCAGCCGATGCGCTAATGCATGTACATTAACGGCTTATTGGGCCCACCTCATCAGCCCCTCCCCTCCGTGTGTGTGTGTGTGTGTGTGCGTCCATAGTCACTTAGTGTTTCGTTGGGGGATTTTAATATACTAGTTGGGGGGAGGGAAGGTCACTATAGGGGTTAGGTGACTCACTGCAGCTAGCGTGTGACCGTGATGGCTGGTGACCTTTCCCCACACGTCATAACAGTATATCCACTGTCTCCCACTAGTTTCCCCACACGTCATAACAGTATCCACTGTCCCCACTAGTTTCCCCCACACTGAGAGTGCTCTGCTATCCTTTACTAATGACATCTTAAATTCCTTTGATGACAGTCAGTTCACAGTCGGTCTATTCTTGGACTTCTCTAAAGCCTTCGATACTGTCGACCATACCATCCTCCTTTCAAAGCTTGAACATTACGGCGTTAGGGGCCTGTCCCACAATTGGTTTACCTCATATCTGTCCAACAGGATGCAGTATGTCTGCTATAATAATCACCAGTCTGACTCCTCACCAATCTTGTATGGAGTCCCCCAAGGTTCCATTCTCAGTCCAGTACTTTTTGTTGTACATGAACGATATAGCCACCCCAGTTCATTCATAAAATACAACTTATTTGCAGACGCTAGTAATCTCTATGCCAGCAGCTCAGACCTCCATTCCTTGATGAGAACTATGAACACTGAATTAACTAAACTCGGGACCTGGGTAATACGTAATAAACTGACCTTAAACCTTGAGAAAACCCACTACATGATCTTTCACAGAAGAAAAAATTACCTCCAGACTTGAACCCCCTGTACCTTGGTAATATAGTCCTCAAACGCAAAGAAAATACTAAATTCCTCGGAGTTATTGTTGATGAGAAACTTAACTGGAGAAACCACATACAAGCCATTCACAGTAAAATCAGTAAACAGTGCGGTATCATGTATCACACTCGACAGAAACTCACTCTCACATCAATGAAAGAAATCTATCATGATTTTGCTTACCAACACCTGATACACTGTCACACACTATGGGGGGCCTCTGGCTCTTCAAAAACACAATCTCTGGTTACTGCACAAAAGAGAGTTGTACGGACAATGACCAACTTGAAAAAACAGATCACACAAACGAAAAATTTGCTATATTGAAATTTTTAAAATTCGAGGATATTAACACTTACTGACTGCTGTTCTCTCTTTGTTTACAAATCTATCAATCACTTGCTTGACAATAATTACTTCCAGTTTCGGAATAATCAGAAATACAACTTAAGGCACCCAGAGCTACTAAGACCAACCCCCATGAGCTCCTCTCAGTCCCAGACCTCCATAAAATATCACGGTGTGAAGGTGTGGAACAACTTACCCTCACCCACCCGAGCAAAGACTAAGCTCCCTTCCTTTAAATCATCTCTAAACAAATATCTATTGTCGAAGTATTAATATTTCTTGTAACACTTACTATATTTACAGTACCTGCCTTTATTGTACCATCAAAACCGTTTTATCGGAAATTATCATGTAAATAGATAAGTAATTACCATTGCAATAAACATAATTGCCAACTAGACATAATCCTGACAGATCTGTCCTCTTGTTCAACCTTATTACTGTACAACCCAGGTTGTACTACTCCCCCATTATATTTATGGTTTTAAATTCTACTCTAATTTATATGTATATGTATATGTGTGTGTGTGTGTGTGTGTGTGTAAATAAATAAATAATTAAATAAAAAATAAATAAAAAATAAAAATAATAAATATTAAAATAAATAAATATTGAAGTGATAACCGTGGTAACATTATGAGATGTTCTTATTACCACCATGCTATTGTACTATTCCAGATGATACTAAATGTTACACAATACTTCCTTGAGATAAATGTATAGTATATATCAGGTGCCTCAAAGAGAGCTCAGGTTCTCAACTGGCTCAGCCATGTTAATATTGTTATCATTATCCACTCTGTATCTGTATTTTTCTGGCTAAATAAAATGTTTCAATCAATCAAACGTCATAACAGTATATCCACTGTCCTCCACTAGTTTATGTATTTGTTTAATGAAGTTGTTACGTCGTATCCGTCGTGGATTAATAATAATTGTTCCTTACAATGGAGTGCAGGAGCTGGGGGGAGGGAGGTGGACACGTTGACGCCAACCAGGCAGCTACTACAGAACGCCAAACATGCTGTCTCCACCCCAGGGTGGTCAAGCGCGCGCGCTCACTGTGTGTGTGTGTGTGTGTGTGTTCCGACAGACCTATATGGAGGGGTCATCAGCACGGTCCTCCTCCCTGTCTTATCGGTCTCTGTCTCATCATCGCTATACTTACTTCTCTCACCGCCCTCACCACCTCATATATATATATATATATATATATATATATATACTATATATATATATATATATATATATATATATATATATATATATATATTATATATATATATGGATTGACAAACAAGAGACCAGTGGGATTGATTAACACAATATATGGTACGGGTGGCCAAAACGCGGCTCCCGAGCCGCATGCGGCTCTTTGACACTTAGTGTGTGGCTCACGAAAATATCTTTGCTGAACTCTTTTTTGCACCATGATCAATATAACAGGTACAGGTAATTAATTTTTTTTCGAGCATTGTGTTTATAAAGTGAGAGGCTACTGGATTAAAACATAAGTTAAATATTAAAGGTGAGTATAAATATTTAAGAATTTAAATCTTAATTTTAATGCTAGAATTTAGTCAGGTTTCGTTCATCAGTGCTGAGTCAGGTCAGTAAATTTCAGGTCGGGGATTACGGAGGAAAGTCGGAGGGAGGGGCAGGGAAGGGGCCCAACCTCACGTCAAGACCTCACACATTAACAGGACGAGGAACTGTCCATATATAACTGGTATGCTCCGGACACAAGTTGTGTTTACAGTTCATAAAAATAAGTTGCTTTTAAATACTGTTAAATTTATTTGATAGCAGTGTCAGTGAAGGGAGATGGCATCATCTAATTGTAAGACGCGAAAGTATGAAGATGAAAACAGAAATTTTAAGCCAGAGTGGGAAGATGATTTTACATTTACCGTTAAAGGAAGTAAACCTTTGTGCCGTATCTGCAGTGTGTCACTCACTCAATACAAAGCCAGTAACTTGAAACGCCACTACGACACAACTCCACCTAAATCAAAATTACGGAAAAACAAACTTTGTGAGGTGGTATCTGATTAACATGTCTCTAAATTTATTGGTTCGCTTGTTTTTCTTTAATATTTTCCTCCTAGTTTAGACCAAATGTTTACTAAGACAAATATATATAATTAAAATTATTTTCAAAAATTTTCCTTCAACAGTCCCATTTAATGTTACTGAAATGCAGACTTGCATAATTTTTCTGAGGTGTGCCCGTAGTTCATTATGTCTTAAACATGCTCAACACCCTTAAAACAAACATCACTCAAGATTTGGATAACATTTGGTATATATTTGTACTCCTGATTATTGAAACATAAAATTTAAAAATTTAAAAACTACATATATTAGTAAATATTACTGCGTACATGTATTTCAAGGTAATATTTCTAGTAATAAAATGTGTAACACTAAAAACGTGTGTACATTTTCTTCATGTCTTGCGGCTCTCGAATATCTGAAGATTATCGTATGTGGCTCTTCCGTTAGGCAAGTCCGGCCACCCTGATGCATGTTAACGAAACGGTCCCTCATTACTTGTGCTTCCAACATAACAACCATTACTAGTTCACCTCTCACCAACCGATGCTTGGGAACTTCGTGTTTTCTTCTTTCCTGGTGGTTATCATATATATATATATATATATATATATATATATATATATATATATATATATATATAAATATATATATATATATACACACACGAGTATAAGAGAGAGATATGAGGCAGGAGATAACATTAAGGAATATTGTTCACATTTTCCTCCAGGTGGCTGAGTTGAAAAGCTCTGATGACGTAATTGTAAATGGCGTGGTGTAAAAGGTTGTCGGCCGCCATGTTAGTTTACACCAAATTGTCCGGATAGTCGATTATATCTTAATGATACTAGCAAGTTAAATAAACCGACAGTAACCTTAGTATTCAGTTACAGGCGACATCAGCGTTTGTATGTGACCTTCTGATTGGTCTACAACAAACCACGTAGTAATTGGTTGATATACGAACACGTTTTGGTTTAATCCCAATATCAATTAAAAAAAACAACAATTATATTCGACCATTTCAGTTTACACTGATAAAATTAAACATTTGTTGTATTATTTATTTAAATAAAATTTCCCCAATTATTTTTAAGTCCTTAAGAAACATTACAATGGTGAGTTTTCACTTATAACAAAATCCCACATTATTACGAGAGAAACCTTACCTTACCTGGGATACCTGGCCTCCAGTAATGGTGAACACCTGCACACTATGTCATCATATGTCATCCCATAAGAGTAGCGCCAAGTGTTTCATAAGTTCAACTGCTGCTCCATGGCTTCTAAACTTAGTTGGTCTCCCGTACTGTGAATAGTCTCAGGTATCAGAGGAACGGTTCACTACTCACGCGTCTCACAACACAGTATGTGAAGCACTCACTAGAGGAGGACCACCCAAGACCACTCACTAGAGGAGGACCATCCAAGACCACTCACTACAGGAGGACCATCCATGACCACTCACTAGAGGAGGACCATCCATGACCACTCACTACAGGAGGACCATCCATGACCACTCACTAGAGGAGGACCACCCATGACCACTCACTACAGGAGGACCATCCAAGACCACTCATTAGAGGAGGACCATCCATGACCACTCACTACAGGAGGACCATCCAAGACCACTCACTAGAGGAGGACCATCCATGACCACTCACTACAGGAGGACCATCCATGACCACTCACTACAGGAGGACCATCCAAGACCACTCACTAGAGGAGGACCATCCATGACCACTCACTACAGGAGGACCATCCATGACCACTCACTAGAGGAGGACCATCCATGACCACTCACTACAGGAGGACCATCCAAGACCACTCACTAGAGGAGGACCATCCAAGACCACTCACTAGAGGAGGACCATCCATGACCACTCACTACAGGAGGACCATCCATGACCACTCACTACAGGAGGACCATCCATGACCACTCACTAGAGGAGGACCATCCAAGACCACTCACTAGAGGAGGACCATCCAAGACCACTCACTAGAGGAGGACCATCCATGACCACTCACTAGAGGAGGACCATCCATGACCACTCACTACAGGAGGACCATCCATGACCACTCACTACAGGAGGACCATCCAAGACCACTCACTAGAGGAGGACCATCCAAGACCACTCACTAGAGGAGGACCATCCATGACCACTCACTACAGGAGGACCATCCATGACCACTCACTAGAGGAGGACCATCCAAGACCACTCACTAGAGGAGGACCATCCAAGACCACTCACTAGAGGAGGACCATCCATGACCACTCACTACAGGAGGACCATCCATGACCACTCACTAGAGGAGGACCATCCAAGACCACTCACTAGAGGAGGACCATCCAAGACCACTCACTACAGGAGGACCATCCATGACCACTCACTAGAGGAGGACCATCCATGACCACTCACTAGAGGAGGACCATCCATGACCACTCACTACAGGAGGACCATCCAAGACCACTCACTAGAGGAGGACCATCCAAGACCACTCACTAGAGGAGGACCATCCAAGACCACTCACTACAGGAGGACCATCCATGACCACTCACTAGAGGAGGACCATCCATGACCACTCACTACAGGAGGACCATCCATGACCACTCACTAGAGGAGGACCACCCAAGACCACTCACTACAGGACGACCATCCATGACCACTCACTAGAGGAGGACCATCCAAGACCACTCATTAGAGAAGGACCATCCATGACCACTCACTACAGGAGGACCATCCATGACCACTCACTACAGGAGGACCATCCATGACCACTCACTAGAGGAGGACCATCCAAGACCACTCACTACAGGAGGACCATCCATGACCACTCACTAGAGGAGGACCATCCAAGACCACTCATTAGAGAAGGACCATCCATGACCACTCACTACAGGAGGACCATCCAAGACCACTCACTAGAGGAGGACCATCCATGACCACTCACTACAGGAGGACCATCCATGACCACTCACTAGAGGAGGACCACCCATGACCACTCACTACAGGAGGACCATCCATGACCACTCACTAGAGGAGGACCATCCAAGACCACTCATTAGAGGAGGACCATCCATGACCACTCACTACAGGAGGACCATCCATGACCACTCACTAGAGGAGGACCATCCATGACCACTCACTACAGGAGGACCATCCATGACCACTCACTAGAGGAGGACCATCCATGACCACTCACTAGAGGAGGACCATCCATGACCACTCACTAGAGGAGGACCATCCATGACCACTCACTACAGGAGGACCATCCATGACCACTCACTAGAGGAGGACCATCCAAGACCACTCACTAGAGGAGGACCATCCAAGACCACTCACTAGAGGAGGACCATCCATGACCACTCACTACAGGAGGACCATCCATGACCACTCACTAGAGGAGGACCATCCATGACCACTCACTACAGGAGGACCATCCATGACCACTCACTAGAGGAGGACCATCCAAGACCACTCACTAGAGGAGGACCATCCATGACCACTCACTACAGGAGGACCATCCATGACCACTCACTAGAGGAGGACCATCCAAGACCACTCACTAGAGGAGGACCATCCAAGACCACTCACTAGAGGAGGACCATCCAAGACCACTCACTAGAGGAGGACCATCCAAGACCACTCACTAGAGGAGGACCATCCATGACCACTCACTACAGGAGGACCATCCAAGACCACTCACTAGAGGAGGACCATCCATGACCACTCACTACAGGAGGACCATCCATGACCACTCACTAGAGGAGGACCATCCATGACCACTCACTAGAGGAGGACCATCCATGACCACTCACTAGAGGAGGACCATCCATGACCACTCACTAGAGGAGGACCATCCAAGACCACTCACTAGAGGAGGACCACCCATGACCACTCACTAGAGGAGGACCATCCAAGACCACTCACTAGAGGAGGACCATCCAAGACCACTCACTAGAGGAGGACCATCCAAGACCACTCACTAGAGGAGGACCATCCATGACCACTCACTAGAGGAGGACCATCCAAGACCACTCACTAGAGGAGGACCATCCAAGACCACTCAGTACAGGAGGACCACCCATGACCACTCACTAGAGGAGGACCATCCAAGACCACTCACTAGAGGAGGACCATCCACGACCACTCACTAGAGGAGGACCATCCACGACCACTCACTAAAGGAGGACCATCCAAGACCACTCACTAGAGGAGGACCATCCAAGACCACTCACTAGAGAAGGACGACCCAAGACCACTCACTAGAAGAGGACCACCCAAGACCACTCACTAGAAGAGGACCATCCAAGACCACTCACAGGTATATGGCAACACTGGTTGGCCACACACACACTTACAGGCTGGACCACAAAGTCACTAAACCACTGGCGATGAGACCAACGAAACAGACTGAACGACTCAACGACAACAGCTCAGTATTTACTTCAACAACGACAACATTGGAACTGTGAATATTTTTTTTCTTTTGCGCTTTATGTTTTGGCTTTTAATGATTGTGTTGTATTCTTTATCTTGCTTTCTCTTCGTCCTTCCCAGTTCCCTATCCCCCCACTTTACCTTCCTTCTCTTCCTCCTCAGCTAGCTATCCCCAGCTCCCGTTTTTCTTGGCCCCCCCAGTCACCTTTCTATCCCCTCCCCAGCTCACAAGATCCCCTTTTCCCCAAGCTCCACCTCCTCACCCTGTTCCTCTTCTCCCCAAGCTCCACCTCCTCACCATGTTCCTCTTCTCCCCAAGCTCCACCTCCTCACCCTGTTCCTCTTCTCCCCAAGCTCCACCTCCTCACCCTGCTTCCCGTCACCTCTCCTTCCCCAAGCTCCACCTCCTCACCCTGTTCCTCTTCTCCCCAAGCTCCACCTCCTCACCCTGTTCCTCTTCTCCCCAAGCTCCACCTCCTCACCCTGTTCCTCTTCTCCCCAAGCTCCACCTCCTCACCCTGTTCCTCTTCTCCCCAAGCTCCACCTCCTCACCCTGTTCCTCTTCTCCCCAAGCTCCACCTCCTCACCCTGTTCCTCTTCTCCCCAAGCTCCACCTCCTCACCCTGTTCCTCTTCTCCCCAAGCCCCTCTCCTTCCCCAGCTACGTTCCTTCCTTAAGCTTCCTTCCTCCCTATGCTAAACTCAAGGAATAGTTCAAGAAGACCGGACAACTCGCCAACTGCACTGGCTAACTATTACCCCGGAAGACGACCCACTAATTGATTAACATCCAGGTCCCCAATTACTGTTGGGTAGACAGAGGCAAATGGAGTAAAGAAACTTGCCCATAGTTTCACCCGGCCGAGCATCGAAACCGGGTCCATTCTCTTACAAGGCGAGCAAGCTAACCATTACACGCCATATACATACATTCATACATACATACATACATACATACATACATACATACCTCCTCTAAATTTCCCCCTTCATATACCGTCACCCCTCTACTCCACCTTCTTACTTTTCCCTACCCTCTCCCCCTTCCCCCCTCATCCTCTACCTCCCTCTCCCCCCCTACCCCAGTGAGACCTAAACACCGTAAAACACTGTGCCCTTCACCAGGTCTGCTTCATGAGGTAAATAATGGCTCCATGGCCGCCTATAATGTGTATAATCGACTTGTATTAGAGGCTGGGTTAATATCTTGGGCCGATGCCTCAATAGTTACTTAATTATAGGTTATGGGTAACTGCTCCTTCATCCCCTCCCCTCCCCCCTCTCTTCTCTCCCCTTCCTTACCTCCCCTTCCCTCCCTTCTCTCCCCTCCCTTCCCCTCCCCTCTCTCCTCTTCCTTACATCACCACCCCTCCCTCCTCATCCCTTCCTCACCTCCTCTCCCTCTCCCGTCTCTCCCCTTCGTTACCTCCTCTCCCCTTCCTCTCCTCCCCTCCCCTCCATTTCTCTCCCCTTGCTTACCTCGCCTCCCCTCCCTCCTCTCTCACCTCCTCTCCCCCTCCATTCTCTCCCCTCCCCTCCCTTCTCTTCTCTTCCCTTCCTTACCTCGCTCCCCTCGCTTCTCTTCCCTTCCTTACCTCCCCTCCCCTCCCTTCTCTCCCCTTCCTTACCTCCTCTCCCCGCCCTCCCCTTCCTTACCTCCTCTAGCCTCCCTTTCCCCCTTCCTTACCTCCCCTCCCTTCTCTCCCCTTCATTACCTCCCCTCCCCTCCCTTGTCTCCCCTTCCTTACCTCCCCGCCCCTACCTTCTCTCCCCTTCCTTACCACCCCACCCCTCCCTTGTCTCCCCTTCCTAACCTCCTCTCCCCTCCCTTACCTCCCCTCCCCTCCCTCCTCTCCCCTTCCTCTCTTCTTCCCCCTTCCTTACCTCCCCTCCCTTCTCTCCCCTTCATTACCTCCCTCATCTTCTCCCCACTATCTCTCTTCTCTCCTTCCCCTCGTGCCCCCCCCCCCAACACACATGTACTCCAGGTGTTTGGCATGGTACACGATGCATCTCTCTCTCTCTCTCTGTCTCTCTCTCTCTCTCTCTGTCTTTCTCTCTGTCTCTCTCAACCTATATCCTTCTCCCAAATGTTATCTCAATCTGTCTTTCACACTACTTGTCTTCCTGTCTCTCACTTGGCATGTTTGTCTCTCTGTCTCTCTCTGTCTCTTCCTCCTCTCAACCGCCACGCTTATCTCTGCCTTTCACTCCACTTGTGTCTCTGTCTCTCCCCGTGCCAAGAGTTAACAAGAGGCGGTGGTGGCGGGCCAGAAATAATGAAGGCTCATTAGCGGGTGTGTGTCAGAGGGGGGGGGGGGGCATGGTAAAGGAGTGACCAGAGAACTAACTCTCTCTCTCTCTCTCTCTCTCTCTCTCTCTGCTATCGATATTAAAACAGTTTATCTAACCAGAAAGATATAGATAAACAGTGGACAATGATAATAATATTAACATGGAGCAGTCTGAGCTCTCTTAGTGGCACCCGATATATTGTACATCACTCACTTCTTCCTTCTCTCCATTCCTCCCTTCGTCTTTCACTTCCCTCCTCCCTTTCTCCATTTCCTCCTCCCTCCCTCTTTCCCTCCATCCGTTTATTCCTCCCTCTTTTCTGTCCATCCTTCTCCCTCCCCCCCTTTCCTTCTTTTCTCTCTCCTTCCTACCCGTCTCGCTCTCTCTATTCCTCCTAGTCATAATATTTGTCTACCTAACCTAACCTAACCTAACCTAACCTAACTTAACCTAACCTAACTTATCAACAAAAAAACGATACATTTCTACTTCTCACTATAACTGGGAGTCAATATAATCACGTATAATTATGCTGATTATATACATTGTTTTAGATATTTATATAACGTAACACATTCTATTTAGATGCATATTAACCACTTGTGTACTGAGGGAGGAGGTGTGTGTGTGTGTGTGTGTGTGTGTGTGTGTGTGTGTGTGTGTGGTATTAAGAGTGGTAGAGCTGCTGTATTCCTGTACTTTAGTGATGTTACTGTATTATACAAGAGATTAGTTTATCTCCTGTATTAATTTGTCTCATCTCATTAATGTTACTGTTTGTTTTTTTAATTGTTTGTTTGTTTGTATGTACATTATGGCTTATTTTGTAAAGATGTTTATTATAGAAACTAAATGTGACAAAATAAAAACAATAATCATCCGCCATCTTTGTCCCAGCCTTGATGTTCCTATATATATATTTACTGTACAAGTTAATGTAAATCTATCCTGGTAATATAAATTTTATTCTTAATTAACTATCAAAAGAGAAGCATAATAATTCCTCTAAGTATATATCTTGTGATCTGAATATGTTTCTTATTAAGTCTGCATTATTCACTACATGGTTATACTATATAGTTCATTAACAGATTGTAACAGGGGATCATTACTCGTGCCCCTGTCAACCTCTACACAGGCGACTGGTTCGGTGTATCACTCTACGGTGTGACTCTTATACATAATAATAATAATAATAATAATAATAATAATAATAATAATGATAAAATTCAAACGCTACAGAATAAGTTAGAATACAATGATTTTAACACAACATTCATAAGTGATCGGACTCGTGTAGAAACCGTCCCAAAGTGAATGAATCTCTCGAGAAAAAGAAGAGCGGGGTGGAGGAAGGGAAATGGAAGGGGAGGTTAGAAAACAGATGGAATGGTTAAGGAGATGGGGAGAGATGGTGAACTATGAGATGAAATGAAACGTAGAGCAACACACACACACACACACCCCTATACTACCCCAACACCCACACTCCCCCAACACACACACACTCCCCCCACACCCACACTCCACCAACACACCCACACTCCCCCAACACACCCACACTCCCCCCACACTCCCCCAACACACTCACATTCCTCCCACACCCACACTCCCCCGACACACACACACACACACACCCCCCCAACACACCCACACTCCCTCAACACACCCACACTCCTCCCACACCCACACTCCCCTAACACACCCACACTCCCCCCACACCCACACTCCCCCGACACACACACACACACTCCCCCAACACACACACACTCCCCCAACACACACACACTCCCCCAACACACACACACACACTCCCCCAACACACACACACTCCCCCAACACACCCACAATCCCCCAACACACACACACTCCCCTAACACACACACATTCCCCCAACACACACACACTCCCCCAACAAACACACACTCCCCCAACACACCCACACTCCCCCCACACCCACACTCCCCCAACACACACACACTCCCCCAACACACACACACTCCCCCAACACACACACACACTCCCCCAACACACACACACTCCCCCAACACACACACACACTCCCCCAACACACACACACTCCCCCAACACACCCACACTCCCCCAACACACCCACACTCCCCCAACACACACACACTACCCCCACACCCACACTCCCCCAACACACACACACACACACACACACACACTCCCCCCACACACACACTCCCCCAACACACACACACTCCCCCAACACACACACACTCCCCCAACACACACACTCCCCAACACACACACACTCCCCCAACACACACACACTCCCCCAACACACACACACACTCCCCCAACACACACACACACTCCCCCAACACACCCACAATCCCCCAACACACACACACTCCCCCAACACACACACACTCCCCCAACACACCCACACTCCCCCAACACACCCACACTCCCCCAACACACCCACACTCCCCCAACACACACACACTCCCCCAACACACACACACTCCCCCAACACACACACACTCCCCCAACACACACACACACTCCCCCAACACACACACACTCCCCCAACACACACACACACTCCCCCAACACACACACACTCCCCCAACACACACACACTCCCCCCACACACACACACTCCCCCCACACCCACACTCCCCCAACACACACACACACACACACTCCCCCCACACCCACACTCCCCCAACACACACACACCCACACTCCCCCCCACACCCACACTCCTCCCACACCCACACTCCCCCAACACCCACACTCCCCCAACACACACACTACCCCCCACACACACTCCCCCCACACCCACACTCCTCCAACACACACACTACCCCCCACACCCACACTCCCCCCCACACACACACACTCCCCCCACACCCACACTCCCCCAACACACCCACACTCCCCCAACACACACACACACACTCCCCCCATCATGGAGTTAACTCGTTTTTTAAATTGTGTTGACAAACTTGTACACAGAAACTCTTGTCTGGTGATTCAGGATAAATTGAGTGTCGAGCGCCTGTCAGTGTTGGGTCTGTGTACCTGTGTGTTGGAGGCAGGTACTGACAGGTGTGTTGGAGGCAGGTACTGACAGGTGTGTACAGGTGTGATGGAGGCAGGTACTGACAGGTGTGTACAGGTGTGATGGAGGCAGGTACTGACAGGTGTGTACAGGTGTGATGGAGGCAGGTACTGACAGGTGTGTACAGGTGTGATGGAGGTAAGTACTGACAGGTGTGTACAGGTGTGATGGAGGCAGGTACTGACAGGTGTATACAGATGTGTTGGAGACAGGTGTGTTCAGGTGTGTTGGGGACAAGTGTGTACAGGTGTGTTGGAGACAGGTGTGTACAGGCGTGCTGAAGACAGGTGTGTAAATGTGTGTTGGAGACAGGGGTGTGCATGTGTGTTGGAGACAGGTACTGACAGGTGTGTTGGAGGCAGGTAGGTACTGACAGGTGTGTACAGGTGTGTTGGAGGTAAGTACTGACAGGTGTGTACAGGTGTGATGGAGGCAGGTACTGATAGGTGTGTACAGGTGTGATGGAGGCAGGTACTGACAGGTGTGTATAGGTGTGTTGGAGGTAAGTACTGACAAGTGTGTACAGGTGTGTTGGAGGCAGGTACTGACAGGTGTGTACAGGTGTGATGGAGGTAAGTACTGACAGATGTGTACAGGTGTGATGGAGGTAAGTACTGACAGGTGTGTACAGGTGTGTTGGAGGTAAGTACTGACAGGTGTGTACAGGTGTGTTGGAGGCAGGTACTGACAGGTGTGTACAGGTGTGTTGGAGGTAAGTACTGACAGGTGTGTACAGGTGTGTTGGAGGCAGGTACTGACATGTGTGTTAGAGGCAGGTACTGAAAGGTGTGTACAGGTGTGTTGGAGACAGGTGTGTACAGGTGTGTTCCTATATTCAACAATGATACACAACTTTACGTATATTGTGGTCACTCGGCCAATATTCGTCATCATCGCTTTCCTTCACTCGTTGACACAGGCGGCGTTTTATTTGACTGCTGGTGGCTAACTGTGTGTCTGTTTGTCTGTTTGTCTGTTTATATGTGTGGGTGTGTGTCTGTGTGTTTGTCTATACGAGTGTATGTCTTTGTGTTTGTCTGTAGGCGTGTGTCTGTGTGAGTGTATAAGCTGCGCAGAGGCGGGTGCGCGGGTGAGGGAGGGAGGGAGGGCCCAGCTGGAGTTAGGTTACGTGTGGTAATACATATTCATAGTCACGTTGTATGCGTGGGACCGACGTTCTGCATTAGACACGCTAACTCCTGCTGGGTTTGTCTTTTATTTTTATTTTATTTTTTCTTTATTTTTTTTCCTTTTTTACGGGTATTAGCTCACCCGGGCACAGGTCACTGACCCAGATCGGGGCCTGGTGGAGGGGGGGGGGGTGTAATAATAATAGTAATAATAATAATAATAATAATAATAATAATAATAATAATAATAATAATAATAATTCAGATAGGTAAAATTTTTAATACAAATACAAAAATATATATAGTAAAATAATAACGATAACAATAATAATAACAACACTGCAATAATAATAATATAATGATAGTAATAATAATATTAATAACAATAATAATAATAATAATAATAATAATAATAATAATAATAGTAATAATAATAGACAAAAAAGATGAAAAGTGAGAAACAATATATGTATGTTGTGTTGTCAATAGTTTCTCTTACTGCAATTGTGTGTAAATGAGGCAGAAAGTGAGATCAGCAACCTGGGACTTGGTCACAATTTTCGTGAGGCCATATGGCAGCAGGGTCTACCATTAGACAACACATTATGCTTCCAATATCTTCCCAGGCGGCAGTACCTCCCTGTTTGGTAGCTGCCTACTACCTGCCTACTGTTGGGTGTTGTTGTTTTATTATATATACTCGTATTTTTTAAATTTCTGTGGGTGACACTAAATTATTATTATTAATATTATTATTATTATTATTATTATTATTATTATTATTATTAACATCACCATTACCATAATCATTGACTAAAGTGTATTCTCTTTGAAACGTTCATCAATAAATTATTCTTTTTCTCTCCTCAGCATCATACGTGTTAAGAGCGAAAGCTTTTCTTTAAAGATAAATACTTTTATCTTGATTGTGTTTGCAGTAAACATAATGTTAATACTCTCACAATTACTGAGTACATTTCGTTCTGCTTAAAGCATGTGTTTTTTGGTTGACTTATTGCCACCGAGTTGAGTACATTTACTAGTACAATATCTCTCATACTCACAAAAAATCACACTTATACACTTACAAATACATTCATATTGTATCACACGCACTCACACACACACACACACACACACACACACACACACGTACGTACGTTAACAAATTAGCCTGCTAAGTCAACAACAGATTTCCGATTATTTGTCGATGAATATTCAGGACGCCATTGTAGTGTTTTCTTGTTCGTTTACCGACACTTTTACTGTCGTGCGTCGTGTTTTAATGTGAGTGTGTGTGTGTGTGTGTGTGTGTGTCAGCGCTGGAAAGAACACTACCATTAACTGCTCAACCGAAACACTGGTGTGGATGTCCTGATTACCCAGCAGGTCCCTTAGTATCCAGAGCTGACCCACCTCAGCTATCCTCCATCCCTCGATGAGATAGTTATTGCCATCAAACAGAGGAAAACTAACAAAGCCTCGGGGCCTGATGGAATCCCAGCTGAGGTCAAACAAAGCAGGAGGACCTCTGCTTACCAGCCGTCTCCACTCTCTCCTGGAGAATATATGGGAATAGGAGGAAGCCCCCAAGATCTTAAAGACGCCTCTATTATCAATATTTATAAAAACAAGGGAGACAACAAACTGTGGCAACTACCACAGGATCTTGCTGCTTTCCGTAGCTGGCAAGATTATAGCCCAAAATCTCAATGTGGCTTTAGACCATCACGTGGCACCACTGACAAGATCTTTGCTGCCCACCAGATACAGGAAAAGTGCAGAGAACAGCGTCGTGACTTGTACAGTACATGGCTTTCATCGACCTCACTACGGCCTCGACTCTGTCAACAGGGAAGCCTTCGTTTTGGCTGCCCACCAAAATTCATCGCCATTGTGTAATAATAATAATAATAATAATAATAATAATAATAATTAACGGTTTATTGAAAAAGTTCTGCAGCCCGAAGGCTGAAAATATACATAGGACAAAAATGACTTATTACATACAAGGACATGGGGTGGGTGGGTCGTTTAACAAGAGCTTTCATCACTGAAAGAAGAAGGAACATGAAATGAACCCACAAATTATTATAGTTTACAGTTGATGGCCCGGACCTGGAGACACCAGGTGGTGTGTGTGTGTGTGTGTGTGTTGATCTCTCTCAACCTTCTCCGCCGCCCCCCACTCTCCTCCTTCCCCCTCCTCCTCGTCTCTATATCCCTCCTCTTTTCACTTTATCTCCTACTCCTCTTCTCAATCCCCGTCACCAAACCTCTTCCCTAATCTTCCCTTCCCCCTCACCTCTCCTCTCCTCCAAGCTTCCCCTTCCCACCCCTTCCCCATCACCCCCCCCCCCCTCCAGCCTCTAAAATCACTAATGCCTCGACAAACATCACCACTGACAAATTCGGCTGCCGGGGGCTGTTGATAGTAAACATAACCTTATTGCCCCCCCCCCCCCCCTGCACCTTCTCTCCCGCCACTTCCCTCCCCTGCTCCTCAACCTCCCCCTAAACCCCCTCCCTCTTACAACCTCTCCCTGCACCTCCCCCCCTTGCGCCTCTCCCCCTGCACCTCCCCCTATACCCCCCCCCCTTGTATTACCTCCAGCCCCCCTCCTTTTGTATATCCGGCTGGGTAAGTAAAGAGGGAGAGAGTTACTCTACCCAGCTTCAACACTGACTCAGGTCTTCTCTTAAATATAGCGTATTGATATATAAATAAAACTCTTCTTATAGCTACATTATTAATATATTTCTTATATATATACCGCTCTTCTTTTAAGATATTTATAGATACTTTTAGATATAGTGTTATATAATTCTGTATTTTATATCCACCACTAAGTTATTGAGAGATATTCTATTAATATAGCCTGATATACAGCATAGACCACTTATATAGATCAATTTCTTAGGTACTGATATATGACGTAAGAAGATAACAAGTATACTGTATAATATATCAGCAAAAATATATAAATACAACAAAACAGCAATATATCACAGAAGACGAGAGATGGGATCAACATAATGCTATTACCCAACATCAACCTAAGCACGATGAAACACACAGGGGTGAAAATCATGCGTTTTACAGTAAGATTTCCACCTCAATCGTATGGAAAACCTATTTGGCTTTAAGGTCGATCGATCCATGGTTTTATTGGGTGATTTCCGTCCTAATAGATCTAATTGGAGGACGCGTGTGACCTCCCATTAAGAGTTGGGGACTAATATTGGCTAAGATACCTGGCTTTCAGAGGGAAGGTTTACGTCCACAGGTGAGAATTACCTGTGCTATGTGGCAGGTGAGTGATGGGAGGAAGGGAGAGAGAGAGAGAGAGAGAGAGAGAGAGAGAGAGAGAGAGAGAGAGAGAGAGAGAGAGAGAGAGAGAGAGAGAGACAGACAGAAAAAACAAGAAGAGGGAAATATAGAGATGATCAACACACTCCTCTCACCAGAACACAACACGGGGAGAAAGCATCACCTTATTATAAATCCCGGTTATACCAAAGAGAAAAAATTAAAAAAAATAATAATATCACATCGTATTATCGGTATTAAATCAAGATCCGGGAACAATTATCAATACTCTTGACTAAAAATATATATCGGCAAGTGATCAATGTTATAGAGTTAGTGAATCATAAATAGGTATTAAAAATAATGAAAAATATATATCTTACGTTTCACGACCCTCAACTGCCGGTATCACACGACTCAGGATATCGATGAACAGTAGGGAATAAGAGTACCTAAGCTGTCGTGTGTGTAATAATAATAATTAACAGTTTATTGAAAGAACATGACCGCCGGAAGGTTTAAAATATACAGTTACATAATTGGGGAATGGGTCTCTTGATTTACAAATAATATACGTGTGTGTGTGTGTGTGTGTGTGTGTGTGTGTAGTAAGAGAAGAACAAGAACAAAATAAAGACTATATACATCAACATAAACATTACACATCTTAACATTCATTAACATTTTTATTGACGATAAAAAAAAAAGATAAAATTTCACAATACCATTAAACATTTATTTATTTTTTTATTTAACAACAATTACCAATAAAACACAATTTAAGTATATCGTAAATGAACTCCCGTATGTTGTCGAGTTTTTTTTCCTACCATTACCTAGAAAGGACATAGTGGTGACGGGAAGTAGACGACACCAACACAATATTAGCTCAGTCAATTACCCGTGACTCACCCCGGCCTGACGCTGATCATCCTACAGGAAGAAACTTAATGACCTAACCTTTCCTCTTCCCTACACTGACTCCCTCCTCCCTGTCCCTTCCCTTCATGTGCTGTCTCACCTCCTGGCCACACTACAGATCTCCGTGGCCACACTACTTGTCTCTCTGGCCACACTACTTGTCTCTCTGGCCACACTACATATCTCCGTGGCCACACTACTTGTCTCTTTGGCCACACTACTTGTCTCTTTGGCAACACTAGCCTCTTTGGCCACACTACATATAGCCGTGGCCACACTACCTGTCTCTTTGGCCACACTACATGTCACTCTGGCCACATTATTTGTCATTGGCCACACTATTTGTCTCTCTTTCCACACTACTTGTCTCTCTGGCCACATTACTTGTCTCTTTGGCCACAGTACTTGTCTCTCTGGCCACACTACTTGTCTCTTTGGCCACAGTACTTGTCTCTCTGGCCACACTATTTGTCTCTCTTTCAAAACTACTTGTCTCTGGCCACACTACTTGTCTCTCTGGCCACACTATCTATCTCCATGGTCACATTACCTGTCTCCGTGGCCACACTACCTTAAACACACAATTCACACCTGTACACTCACCCAAATTAAACCTTCAACACAGACAACACTCCGTTACCTACACCGTGAACACCACACCTGTATTAAGTGAACATTTACCACACCATATAAAAGATAATTTTGTGTCCCATCTGTAGGCTTATGTCAATAGTGAGGGGTGGGGGGGGGGTGAGGGAGAGAAGGGGGTGAGGGAGAGAAGGGGGTGAGGGAGAGAGGGGGTGAGGGAGAGAGGAGGGTGAGGGAGGTGGGGCGGGTGAGGGAGAGAGGGGGTGAGGGAGAGAAGGGGGTGAGGGAGAGAAGGGGGTGAGGGAGAGAAGGGGGTGAGGGAGAGAAGGGGGTGAGGGAGAGAGGAGGGTGAGGGAAAGAGGGGGTGAGGGAAAGAGGGGGTGAGGGAGAGAGGGGTGAGGGAGAGAGAGAGGGGGTGAGGGAGAGAGGGGGTGAGGGAGAGAGGAGGGTGAGGGAGAGGGGGGTGAGGGAGAGAGGGGGTGAGGGAGAGAGGAGGTGAGGGAGAGAGGGGGTGAGGGAGAGAGGGGGTGAGGGAGAGAGGGGGTGAGGGAGAGAGGGGGTGAGGGAGAGAAGGGGGTGAGGGAGAGAGGGGGTGAGGGAGAGAGGGGGTGAGGGAGAGAGGGGGTGAGGGAGAGAAGGGGGTGAGGGAGAGAAGGGGGTGAGGGAGGAGAGGGGGTGAGGGAGAGAGGGGGTGAGGGAGAGAGGGGGGTGAGGGAGAGAGGAGGGTGAGGGAGAGAGGGGGTGAGGGAGAGAGGGGGTGAGGGAGAGAGGGTGTGAGGGAGGTGGAGGGTGAGGGAGAGAGGGGGGTTAGGGAGAGAGAGGGGTGAGGGAGAGAGAGGGTGAGGGAGGGAGTAGGGTAAGGGAGTTGAGGAGGGTGAGGGAGGGAGGAGGGTGAGAGAGAGAGGGAAAAGAGGAGGTGAGGGAGAGAGGAGGGTGAGGGAGAGAGGGGGTGAGGGAGAGAAGGGGGTGAGGGAGAGAGGGAGAGACGGGGGTGAGGGAGAGAAGGGGGTGAGGGAGAGAGGGGGTGAGGGAGAGAGGGGGTGAGGGAGAGAGGAGGGTGAGGGAGAGAGGGAGAGAGGGGTGAGGGAGAGAAGGGGGAGTGAGGGAGAGAGGGGAGGGTGAGGGAGAGAGGGGTGAGGGAGGAGAGGGGGGTGAGGGAGAGAGGGGGTGAGGGAGAGAGGGGGTGAGGGAGGTGGGGGGGTGAGGGAGGTGGGGAGGGTGAGGGAGAGAGGGGGTGAGGGAGAGAGGAGGGTGAGGGAGAGAGAGGGGTGAGGGGGGTGGGGAGGGTGAGGGAGAGAGGGGGTGAGGGAGAGAAGGGGGTGAGGGAGAGAGGGGGGTGAGGGAGGGAGTAGGGTAAGGGAGCTGAGGAGGGTGAGGGAGAGAGAAGGGTGCGGGAGAGAGGGGGGTGAGGGAGAGAGGGGGTGAGGGAGGGAGTAGGGTGAGAGAGAGAGGGAAAAGAGGGGGTGAGGGAGGTGGGGAGGGTGAGGGAGCTGATGGGGGTGAGGGAGGGAGGAGGGTGAGGGAGAGAGGAGGGTGAGGGAGGTGGGGAGGGTGAGGTGAGCTGATGGGGTGAGGGAGGGAGGAGGGTGAGGGAGGTGGGGAGGGTGAGGGAGGGAGGAGGGTGGTTTTAATTATACCTGGCTGGATGGGCTATTGTACCTTCCCAGGTTAATATGTGTGTATGTATGTGTGTATGTGTGTGTGTGTATGTGTGTGTGTGTGTGTGTGTGTGTGTATGTGTGTGTGTGTGGTAGAGAGAGTGTGTGCAAGAACGTCAAACTCGCACAACTGACGTCACCTCCTTACTTCCCCCACTCACCCTCACCACTCAACTCTCCTTATCTCCCACGATTTAACCCCATCCCCACTCACCAGCATGTCTTACCCCACTCACCAGCATGTCTTACCCCAACTCATCAGAATGTCTTCCCCCACTCACCAGCATGTCTTCCCCCCGTTCACCTACTATCTTACCCCCACTCATCAGCATGTCTTCCCCCACTCACCAGCATGTCTTCCCCCCACTCACCTGCTATCTTCCCCCCACATCACCAGCATGTCTTCCATCCCACTCACCAACATGTCTTCCCCCCATTCACCAGCATTATCTTCCCCCCACTCACCAGCATTATCTTCCCCCCACTGACCAGCATTATCTTCCCCCCACTCACCAGCATTATCTTCCCCCCACTCACCAGCATTATCTTCCCCCCACTCACCAGCATTATCTTCCCCCACTCACCAGCATTATCTTCCCCCCACTCACCAGCATTATCTTCCCCCCACTCACCAGCATTACTTTCCCCCCACTCACCAGCATTATCTTCCCCCCACTCACCAGCATTATCTTCCCCCCACTCACCAGCATTACCTTCCCCCACTCACCAGCATTACCTTCCCCCACTCACCAGCATTATCTTCCCCCCACTCACCAGCATTATCTTACCCCAACTCACCAGCATTATCTTCTTCCCACTCACCAGCATTATCTTCCTCCCACTCACCAGCATTGTCTTCCCCCACTCACCAGCATTATCTTCCCCCACTCACCAGCATTATCTTACCCCAACTCACCAGCATTATCTTCCTCCCACTCACCAGCATTATCTTCCTCCCACTAACCAGCATGTCTTCCCCCCACTCACCAGCATTATCTTCCCCCCACTCACCAGCATTAGCTTCCCCCCACTCACCTGCATATATCCCCCCCACTCACCAGCATGTCTTACCTCAACTCACCAGCATTATCTTCCCCCCACTCACTAGCATATCTTCCCCCCACTCACCAGCATTATCTTCCCCCACTCACCAGCATTTTCTTCCTCCCCACTCACCAGCATTAGCTTCCCCCCACTCACCAGCATTACCTTCCCCCCACTCACCAGAATTACCTTCCCCCCACTCCCCAGCATGTCTTACCTCCCACTCACCTGCATATATCCCCCCCACTCACCAACATGTCTTACCTCCCACTCACCAGCATTATCTTCCTCCCCACTCACCAGCATTATCTTCCCCCCACTCACCAGCATTATCTTCCCCCCACTCACCAGCATTAGCTTCCCCCCACTCACCTGCATATATCCCCCCCACTCACCAGCATGTCTTACCTCCCACTCACCTGCATATATCCCCCCCACTCACCAGCATGTCTTACCTCCCACTCACCCGCATATATCCCCCCAACTCACCAGCATGTCTTACCTCCCACTCACCTGCATATATCCCCCCACTCACCAGCATGTCTTACCTCCCACTCACCTGCATATATCCCCCCCACTCACCAGCATGTCTTACCTCCCACTCACCCGCATATATCCCCCCAACTCACCAGCATGTCTTACCTCCCACTCACCTGCATATATCCCCCCCACTCACCAGCATGTCTTACCTCCCACTCACCTGCATATATCCCCCCCACTCACCAGCATGTCTTACCTCCCACTCACCCGCATATATCCCCCCCACTCACCAGCATGTCTTACCTCCCACTCACCTGCATATATCCCCCCAGCTGGTCTAATTAGCCATGAGTGGTGGTCGTGTTATTGTCACAACAGGTGGCGGCCCCAGACTCCAATAAGACATTCACCCATCACAACAACTTTTTATTGTCTAATGAAATTGTTCCTTACCACTACAACTCATTCTTGTGGTATGGTTGTTGTAGTCTCTCTCTCTCTCTCTCTCTCTCTCTCTTTCCACACACACACACTCTACCATAACAGCTCATTATTGTAGTTTATCAGAATAATTTGCAAGACATAGATGAGTAGAAAGATAATTAGCGCTAATGATGCATAAAGTGTAATTAGTGTTGATTACTACCAATTATGTTGTTCTCGAGAAGTTGAATAGCTATGGCGTCTCTCTCTCTCTCTCTCTCTCTCTCTCTCTCTAATATCTCATCCTCTCTCTCTCTCCCTGTGTCACATCCCCCCACCTCTTTCCCCGTGTCACATCCCCCCACCTCTCTCCCCCTCTGTCACATCCCCCCACCTCTCTCTCTCTCTCTCCCCCTCTGTCACATCCCCCCACCTCTCTCCCCCCGTGTCACATCCCCCACCTCTCTCCCCCTCTGTCACATCCCCCCACCTCTCTCTCTCTCTCTCTCCCCCTCTGTCACATCCCCCACCTCTCTCCCCCTCTGTCACATCCCCCCACCTCTCTCTCTCCCCTCTGTCACATCCCCCACCTCTCTCCCCCTCTGTCACATCCCCCCCACCTCTATCGCCCTCTGTCACATCCCCCACCTCTCTCTCTCCCCCTCTGTCACATCCCCCCACCTCTCTCTCTCCCCCTCTGTCACATCCCCCCACCTCTCTCTCTCCCCCTCTGTCACATCGCCCCCACCTCTCTCCCCCTCTGTCACATCCCCCCACCTCTCTCCCCCTCTGTCACATCCCCCCACCTCTCTCCCCCTCTGTCACATCCCCCCACCTCTCTCTCTCTCTCTCTCTCCCCCCACCTCTCTCTCTCTCTCTCTCTCTCTAATAACACCATGACAAGAGTGTGATGACTACATTAAGTAATCGTTTCATTATTGTACACTCAGATCGTCATCATCATCATCATCATCATTATCATCATTTAATGGTTTAATTCATTATCTGCTAAAAAGTAATTATCTACCAATGTTGTTTTATAAGAATGTTCCCTGAAGCAGTGTTACCAACCACGACAAAACACCTCATTATAAGAATGTTCCCTGAAGCAGTGTTACCAACCAAGACCAAACACCTCATTATAAGAATGTTCCCTGAAGCAGTGTTACCAACCAAGACCAGCACCTCATTATCAGTTCCCGGCCGTATAATTTAAAAGCCTCTTCATCAACTAAGATAATTGAAGAGCCACTGATATTAATGTTACTATTTGTGTATTGTTAATTGTGTTACTCAATATTTATTCAGTCTGGTTTATTCATTTTGTTCTTGCATGAGTATTTTTTTATTTATTGCTTTATTTACTTATTCATTTTTTTTACTGTTTTTGTTTCATTTGTTTCGTAATTTGTTTTTATTTGTAATATTTTGAATGATTTGTTATAATGTTATTGTTGTTGTTTTATATTTCCATACAGATTAACAATGCGTATACAGTAATGTTAACTCCCTGTTACTTATCGTCTTAGTTATTATAAGAATATTTATAAGATAACAATAAGAAATAATTTGGGGATAACATAAAGATTTCTGTCTTGGTCTTAAAGTGCCAAGATATCAAGGCCCTCCAGCTGGTGCCACACACATCATTCGCCGCTCCATCACTCGTTATCAATTGATTACTAATAAGCGCCATAACTCAGTTCTTTGTGTTTACGCCGTGATCAAAGAGTTAATTAATACTGGCGACCAGCTAAACGTCCAGCCCAGCCCAGCCTCTCCACAATCTTCTAAATACTTAATGTACAAAATTAACCCCGCCACCATATCGGCCCTGTATCTAGACCCCGCCCACCCACCGCCCACCGACCATTCAGGAGGCGGACCCGGCGCATGGCACAACACGCACACAAACATCTCACATCGGTAACTGAAATGATCTGGATATGGTGGAGGCTTTATATGGCGCCTTGGTTGATGGCGCCACGCCTAAACGGCCCGGGTGATATCACATGGTTGGCCGCCCGGGATGTAAATTTTCATACATCGCCGCTCTATAAGCACCCAAGGCTCGCATTCAACGTGGCTATCAAGTTTTTGCGCACACCGAGGCACGACAAGAATCGCCGTTTGCGCGGGAGACTCGCACAGCTGATGGAGGGGACACCCGGAGCCAATTAGGAGGCGCGTTAATAATGTATGGACCAATCAGATAGCCCGTTGTATATGTATAAACCCGCGAAGACGAATGCTTTTAAGCCAATAAAACTGAATGCCACACAAGTTTTGAGCCAATAGGAGTGCGTTTTACCGTTCTATGGACATATTTGGCTACCTGATGCAGCTTATTGCGCCAATCAGAGTTAGTATTACAAGGGAATTAACTGGTTAGAATACTGCATACGTCTGAGCTAATGAGGTCCACGTCACACATACATCAGCCAATGAGGACTCATGTTACGCCCTGCGCCCTGCTGCCTCACTGAGTATGTATATACAGTATATATACAGTACAGTATACACCCTGTATATAATATAATGACAACGACGGATAGATGATGATGATTACAGAGAGAGAGAGAGAGAGAGAGAGAGAGAGAGAGAGAGAGAGAGAGAACTATTACACAACAATGACCATAACCTAACCTAACCTAACATTAACCTAACCTAACATTAACCTAACCTAACCTAACATTAACCTAACATTAACCTAACCTAACCTAACATTAACCTAACCTAACCTAACATTAACCTAACATTAACCTAACCTAACCTAACATTAACCTAACCTAACCTAACATTAACCTAACCTAACCTAACCTAACATTAACCTAACATTAACCTAACCTAACCTAACCTAACATTAACCTAACCTAACCTAACCTAACCTAACCTCCGTCGGTCATCTCAGCACATCAGTACACAAACAAACAAAAAAAACAAACTAACAAGCAAACAAATATACAACTGCACATAAACAAGGCAATTAAGATAACAGGCTGAGGATAGTTATAAGGTGTAGTGAGGATAGTTATAGGGTGTAGTGAGGATAGTTATAAGGTGTAGTGAGGATAGTTATAAGGTGTAGTGAGGATAGTTATGAGGTGTAGTGAGGATAGTTATAAGGTGTAGTGAGGATAGTTATAAGGTGTAGTGAGGATAGTTATGAGGTGTAGTGAGGATAGTTATAAGGTGTAGTGAGGATAGTTATAGGGTGTAGTGAGGATAGTTATAAGGTGTAGTGAGGATAGTTATAAGGTGTAGTGAGGATAGTTATAAGGTGTAGTGAGGATAGTTATGAGGTGTAGTGAGGATAGTTATAAGGTGTAGTGAGGATAGTTATAAGGTGTAGTGAGGATAGTTATGAGGTGTAGTGAGGATAGTTATAAGGGGTAGTGAGGATAGTTATAAGGTGTAGTGAGGATAGTTATAAGGTGTAGTGAGGATAGTTATGAGGTGTAGTGAGGATAGTTATAAGGTGTAGTGAGGATAGTTATAAGGTGTAGTGAGGATAGTTATAAGGTGTAGTGAGGATAGTTATAAGGTGTAGTGAGGATAGTTATGAGGTGTAGTGAGGATAGTTATGAGGGGTAGTGAGGATAGTTATGAGGTGTAGTGAGGATAGTTATGAGGTGTAGTGAGGATAGTTATAAGGTGTAGTGAGGATAGTTATGAGGGGTAGTGAGGATAGTTATGAGGTGTAGTGAGGATAGTTATGAGGTGTAGTGAGGATAGTTATAAGGTGTAGTGAGGATAGTTATAAGGGGTAGTGAGGATAGTTATAAGGTGTAGTGAGGATAGTTATAAGGGGTAGTGAGGATAGTTATAAGGGGTAGTGAGGATAGTTATAAGGTGTAGTGAGGATAGTTATAAGGGGTAGTGAGGATAGTTATAAGGTGTAGTGAGGATAGTTATAAGGTGTAGTGAGGATAGTTATAAGGGTAGTGAGGATAGTTATAAGGTGTAGTGAGGATAGTTATAAGGGGTAGTGAAGAGAGTTATAAGGTGTAGTGAGGATAGTTATAAGGTGTAGTGAGGATAGTTATAAGGTGTAGTGAGGATAGTTATAAGGTGTAGTGAGGATAGTTATGAGGTGTAGTGAGGATAGTTATAAGGTGTAGTGAGGATAGTTATGAGGGGTAGTGAGGATAGTTATGAGGTGTAGTGAGGATAGTTATAAGGGGTAGTGAAGAGAGTTATATGGGGTAGTGAGGATAGTTATAAGGTGTAGTGAGGAGAGTTATAAGGTGTAGTGAGGATAGTTATAAGGGGTAGTGAGGATAGTTATAGGGTGTAGTGAGGATAGTTATAAGGTGTAGTGAGGATAGTTATAAGGTGTAGTGAGGATAGTTATAAGGTGTAGTGAGGATAGTTATAAGGTGTAGTGAGGATAGTTATGAGGTGTAGTGAGGATAGTTATAAGGTGTAGTGAGGATAGTTATGAGGGGTAGTGAGGATAGTTATGAGGTGTAGTGAGGATAGTTATAAGGGGTAGTGAAGAGAGTTATAAGGGGTAGTGAGGATAGTTATAAGGTGTAGTGAGGAGAGTTATAAGGTGTAGTGAGGATAGTTATAAGGGGTAGTGAGGATAGTTATAGGGTGTAGTGAGGATAATTATAAGGGGTAGTGAGGATAGTTATAGGGTGTAGTGAGGATAGTTATAAAGTGTAGTGAGGATAGTTATAAGGTGTAGTGAGGATAGTTATGAGGTGTAGTGAGGATAGTTATAAGGTGTAGTGAGGATAGTTATGAGGGGTAGTGAGGATAGTTATGAGGTGTAGTGAGGATAGTTATAAGGTGTAGTGAGGATAGTTATAAGGTGTAGTGAGGATAGTTATAAGGGGTAGTGAGGATAGTTATAGGGTGTAGTGAGGATAGTTATAAGGTGTAGTGAGGATAGTTATAAGGGGTAGTGAGGATAGTTATGAGGGGTAGTGAGGATAGTTATGAGGTGTAGTGAGGATAGTTATAAGGGGTAGTGAGGAGAGTTATAAGGTGTAGTGAGGATAGTTATAAGGTGTAGTGAGGATAGTTATCAGGGGTAGTGAGGATAGTTATAAGGGTAGTGAGGATAGTTATAAGGTGTAGTGAGGATAGTTATAAGGTGTAGTGAGGATAGCTTTATTGTATGTGACCCGGGTTCGATCCCAGGCAGGGTGAAAGTATGGGCAAGCTTCTTTACGCCATTTGCCTCTGTCTACCCAGCAGTAATTGGGGACCTGGATGTTAATCGATTTGCGGATTGTGTTCCGGGGTAATGGTTAGCCAGTGCAGTTGGCGAGTTGTCCGGTCTTCTCGGACTATTCCTTGACACTGGATCATGCAGCTCGTTAACTCAGGGTGTGGTTGTTGTGTTAACGACAATTTCTACACCATAAATATATTCACGCTTAAGTGGCCCTAGAGCCAGCCTTCCTTGTTACACGAGGGGACCAATTGTCACTATAAAGACTAATGTACAGTTCACATCAGTACAGGAATAGTTATACAAATAATATACGCACCAGAGCTTATGAGTTACCTGCAATGTTTACCTAAATACAGAGAGTGATGATGTAAGGAAAGACCAGCACACCTGTACACCAACACATCTGTACACCAACACACCTGTACACCAGCACACCTGTACACCAACACATCTGTACACCAACACACCTGTACACCAACACATCTGTACACCAACACATCTGTACACCAACACACCTGTACACCAACACATCTGTACACCAACACACCTGTACACCAACACACCTGTACACCAACACACCTGTACACCAGCACACCTGTACACCAACACACCTGTGCACCAATACAGCAGCACCAGTCCGTCCTCCCCTGTCATGTGATGTACAACACGGGCAATGATTTATCAGCTACACGATGTGACTCACTGTCATCACTTCTGACACGACAAATGTGTTTATCACTGTCAAGTGTTAACTGCACCCACAGTATGTTGTTCTTCCGTGTGTCATATTATCTCTGGCTCTCTCACTTAACTCTCAATTCAATTTCAATTTAATAGTTTATTCCTTGATAGAGGAAGCGGGATCCTAGTGCTGTCACTAGGTACCCCTGTACAATGACTCCAGAAGCATCTGGCAAGTGTGACAAGTATATACAGCATAAATATTATAAAGGGGCTTACTAAAGCCTAAGGAAGGAAGGATATTCCTTTAACACATAATCAATGTTATTCACACAATATCTGGCCAGTATGGGGAGGATCATCGTGTCTCCGTCAGGGGGTCGTGGAGTGGTGGTCCAGCAGGCGTCACGGAAGCGTTGTGTGTGGGGACATCTTAGGAGGTAGTGGATAAGGGTGCTGCTGTCGGGTCTTCGGCATACTTAACTCTCTCTCTCTCTCTCTCTCTCTCTCTCTCTCTCTCTCTCTCTCTCTCAACATTTATTTTTAGATTTATAACTACATGTGATTTTGCCTGGCACTCGAAGTAATAACACACACACACACACACACACACACACACACACACACACACACACACACACCAGTAGTGGACAGTGTCATTATCGCAGCCGCTGGAGTGTACCACCTGTCGTGTCCAGCAGGTGGCGGCTACTACCTGTGTACCACCTGTCGCGTCCAGCAGGTGGCGGCTACTACCTGCGTCCACCTGTCTTGTCCAGCAAGTGGCGGCTACTACCTGTGTCCACCTGTCGTGTCCAGCAAGTAGCGGCTACTACCTGCGTCCACCTGTCTTGTCCAGCAAGTGGCGGCTACTACCTGCGTCCACCTGTCGTGTACAGCAGGTGGCGGCTACTACCTGTGTACCTGTCATGTGTACCTGTCATGTCAACCTGTCATGTGTACCTGTCATGTGTACCTGTCATGTCAACCTGTCATATCAACCTGTCATGTCAACCTGTCATGTCAACCTGTCATGTGTACCTTTCTTCCCTCATAATATTTTCCTTGCTAGTATCTATCACGTTCAGAGTTGACAAGACGAAGTTGAGAGTCGTTAATCGTGAGAGAAATGTTGAATATAATTGGTCAAGAATGAGTTAGTTTGTATATCTTATGTGATGGTAACACCTCGAGTACAATGGTAACCCCATGTATACCATTACTTAAGCATTGAGTACGATGACTTAACCGCCCTTGAGTACGATGGTAACTCCTTGAGTACGATAACTTAATTCCTTCTGTACAATAATTTAACCCCTTGAGTACGATGGTAACCCTGAGAGTACAATAACCTAACCCCTTGAGTACGGTGGTAACCCTGCGAGTACAATAACCTAACCCCTTGAGTACAATAACCTAACACCTTGAGTACGATGGCAACCCTGTGAGTACAATAACCTAACCCCTTGAGTACGATGGTAACCTCTTGAGTACAATAATCTAACCCCTTTAGAACTCTCTCTCTCTCTCTCTCTCTCTCTCTCTCTCTCCTTCCAGCCTCTTCCCTCACTCCGACAACACCGACAGAACAGACACAAGGACCCGAGAATACCAACAAAACCGACATAAGGACCCGACAACATCGTCAGAACAGACACAAGGACCCGACAACGCCGACAGAACAGACACAAGGACCCAACAACGCCGACAGAACAGACACAAGGACCCAACAACGCCGACAGAACAGACATAAGGACCCGACAACATTGACAGAACAGACATAAGGACCCGACAACATCGACAGAACAGACACAAGGACCCTACAACATCGACAGAACAGACAGACAACTACAAGATCTGAGGTGATGACGTGTTATCACTGACAGATGACCATGTGTGTGTGTGTGTGTGTGTGTGTGTGGGGGTGTCCAAAAGAGCAATTAACTGATACTGAAATAGCAATAGTCTATTTAGCCAGAATATATTGTTGTATACTTAGTGAGGTCATTTTACATTTCTCTTCATTATTTATTCATCATTATGGGTATAGAGTTAGGAATATACAATTACTCTCATTTTAGCTAATTAATAGACCTAATGGGGGAGCAAAATGCCGTTTTAAATAGCTCTTTAGTCCTCACAACAAGATACTCAAGAATTGTTCTATTTAAGGAGAGAAAATCCAACATTACGTCGTTAAAAATGCAGAAACATTCACGACAGAGCTCTTAAAGACAGCCAGTATGAGCTATAGTTCTGGGCTATCGTTCGGTTATCATTCGCGCTCCCTTTTTTAACCTGGTGTTGGTCTTTACATGAAGGGTGCCTAGGATCTTAGCTGTCAGTTTCCACGAACGGAGGGATTGTATCTGAGACGGATCTGTGTCTCGTGAACGCCCAGCGAGGCGCCTTGATGTGTTGGCTCTCTTATGGATACTGGCATATTGCTGACACACTTATGACACGCAGGGTGAGAGAGAGAGAGAGAGAGAGAGAGAGAGAGAGAGAGAGAGAGAGAGAGAGAGAGAGAGAGAGAGAGAGAGAGAGAGAGAGAGAGAATAATTTTAGAAAAAAAGATGACTAGAAAGAGATACACAATTACAGACACGGAGAAAGATAGATGGGTGATATGATAAGTAAATAAAATAGTACACACACACACACACACACACACAAGCAGGGTGTAACAGAATGGTCATCAACACAAGCCAACAATCTTCCTCTCACATTCATCACTGATCCATTCAGCACCAGCCAACCAAAACATAGATATATACCAAGTGTTCCCGTATTGGAAGGCGGTGTCCTGACCCGGCTTGACCTCCCTAATCCCTCCTCCTCCTCCCCCCCCCCCCTCACGTGACTTCTCGCAGTCCATCAGCTGAGCGATGACGTCATACCACAACAAAAGACGAGTCAGCTGACGTAAACATTGGAGTCTAGACATTTAAACTCTCCCGGGTGCCAACGTGTGAGAAAACAAAAACAAAATTAAATCAATATAAATAAATTCTTCGATAAATTGTTGTTTTTAGTTTAATAATAATTTATTTCTTGATATTATACAGTAATTATGGAAGATCAGTTGTATCACCTTTACTAGAATATTATACATGAGAATATCGACGCCAGGAACAGGTGATTTATTGCACCTTTCTCTTAAGTGTTGGGAGTGAGCTTTTCCAGACAGACAGGTTAATAAACACTCTGATTGGTTGATCAACCGATAGACTGACAGGTGAATAGCTAGACAGATCGATGGTTCACTGGATGGATAGATTGGGAAACAGGTAAATTGGTGAATAGATGGCGAGAGAAACACACACACACACACACACACACACACACGTAATAAACAATAGTGGAGATAATATTAGCAGGACACGTGGGGAGATAAGATAATTACGACCACTAAAACAAACACCTTTATTTATCATATGTAAAACACCAGACGACTCCAGAGATATGTGTGTGTGTGTGTGTGTGTGTGTGTGTGTTTATATATCAATAGGTATTCATTCGACCGTATGAGGTCAAATGTCTCCTTCCTCCTCCCCTCCCTCCTGCTCTTCCTCCTACCCCCCTCCTGCTCTTCCTCCCCCCCCTCCTGCTCTTCCTCCTCCCCCCTCCTGCTCCTCCCCCCCGCCCGAACATGGTGTTGTGGGCTGATGACACAACAGATAAAACGCCGCTGTTCCTATGATTTATGAGGACCGTGTTACCTTCCCCTGCTGGGTGTCACCTAGCGTCACCTTCCCTTGCAGGGTGTCACCTAGCATCACCTTCCCCTGCTGAGTGTCAATTAGCGTCACCCTCCCCTGCTGGGTGTCACCAAGCATCACCTTCCCCTGCTGGGTGTCACCTAGCATCACCTTCCCGAGCAGGGTGTCACCTAGCGTCACCTTCCCTTGCAGGGTGTCACCTAGCGTCACTTTCCCCTGCTGGGTATCACCTAGCGCCACCTTCCCCTGCTGGGTATCACCTAGCGTCACCTTCCCGAGCTGGGTGTCACCTAGCGTCACCTTCCCTTGCTCGGTGTCACCTAGCGTCACCTTCCCCTACTGGGTGTCACCTAGCGTCACCTTCCCCTACTGGGTGTCACCTAGCATCACCTTCCCATGCTGGGTGTCACCTAGCATCACCTTCCCGAGCAGGGTGTCACCTAGCGTCACCTTCCCTTGCAGGGTGTCACCTAGCGTCACCTTCCCCTGCTGGGTATCACCTAGCGCCACCTTCCCCTGCTGGGTATCACCTAGCGTCACCTTCCCGAGCTGGGTGTCACCTAGCGTCACCTTCCTTTGCTCGGTGTCACCTAGCGTCACCTTCCCCTACTGGGTGTCACCTAGCGTCACCTTCCCCTACTGGGTGTCACCTAGCATCACCTTCCCATGCTGGGTGTCACCTAGCATCACCTTCCCATGCTGGGTGTCACCTAGCATCACCTTCCCCTGCTGGGTGTCACCTAGTATTACCTTCCCTTGCTGGGTGTCACCTAGCATCACCTTCCCCTGCTGGGTGTCACCTAGCATCACCTTCCCCTGCTGGGTGTCACCTAGCATCACCACCCCCTGCTGGGTGTCACCTAGCATCACCTTCCCCTGCTGGGTGTCACCTAGCATCACCTTCCCCTACTGGGTGTCACCTAGCGTCACCTTCCCCTACTGGGTGTCACCTAGCATCACCTTCCCCTGCTGGGTGTCACCTAGCATCACCTTCCCCTGCTGGGTGTCACCTAGCATCACCTTCCCCTGCTGGGTGTCACCTAGCATCACCACCCCCTGCTGGGTGTCACCTAGCATCACCACCCCCTGCTGGGTGTCACCTAGCATCACCTTCCCCTGCTGGGTGTCACCTAGCATCACCTTCCCCTACTGGGTGTCACCTAGCGTCACCTTCCCCTACTGGGTGTCACCTAGCATCACCTTCCCCTGCTGGGTGTCACCTAGCATCACCTTCCCCTGCAGGGTGTCACCTAGCATCACCTTCCCCTGCTGGGTGTCACCTAGCATCACCACCCCCTGCTGGGTGTCACCTAGCATCACCTTCCCCTGCTGGGTGTCACCTAGCATCACCTTCCCCTGCAGGGTGTCACCTAGCATCACCTTCCCCTGCTGGGTGTCACCTAGCATCACCACCCCCTGCTGGGTGTCACCTAGCATCACCTTCCCTGCTGGGTGTCACCTAGCATCACCTTCCCCTACTGGGTGTCACCTAGCGTCACCTTCCCCTACTGGGTGTCACCTAGCATCACCTTCCCCTGCAGGGTGTCACCTAGCATCACCTTCCCCTGCTTGGTGTCACCTAGCATCACCTTCCCCTGCTGGGTGTCACCTAGCATCACCTTCCCCTGCTGGGTGTCACCTAGCATCACCACCCCCTGCTGGGTGTCACCTAGCATCACCTTTCCCTGCTGGGTGTCACCTAGCATCACCTTCCCCTACTGGGTGTCACCTAGCGTCACCTTCCCCTACTGGGTGTCACCTAGCATCACCTTCCCCTGCAGGGTGTCACCTAGCATCACCTTCCCCTGCTGGGTGTCACCTAGTATCACCTTCCCCTGCTGGGTGTCACCTAGCATCACCTTCCCCTGCTGGGTGTCACCTAGCATCACCTTCCCCTGCTGGGTGTCACCTAGCATCACCTTCCCCTACTGGGTGTCACCTAGTATTACCTTCCCCTGCTGGGTGTCACCTAGCATCACCTTCCCCTGCAGGGTGTCACCTAGCATCACCTTCCCCTGCTGGGTGTCACCTAGCATCACCTTCCCCTGCAGGGTGTCACCTAGCATCACCTTCCCCTACTGGGTGTCACCTAGCATCACCTTCCCCTGCTGGGTGTCACCTAGCATCACCTTCCCCTGCAGGGTGTCACCTAGCATCACCTTCCCCTGCTGGGTGTCACCTAGCATCACCACCCCCTGCTGGGTGTCACCTAGCATCACCTTCCCCTGCTGGGTGTCACCTAGCATCACCACCCCCTGCTGGGTGTCACCTAGCATCACCTTCCCCTGCTGGTTGTCACCTAGCATCACCTTCCCCTGCAGGGTGTCACCTAGCATCACCTTCCCCTGCTGGGTATCACCTAGCATCACCACCCCCTGCTGGGTGTCACCTAGCATCACCTTCCCCTGCTGGGTGTCACCTAGCATCACCACCCCCTGCTGGGTGTCACCTAGCATCACCTTCCCCTGCTGGGTGTCACCTAGCATCACCTTCCCCTACTGGGTGTCACCTAGCATCACCTTCCCCTACTGGGTGTCACCTAGCATCACCTTACCCTGCTGGGTGTCACCTAGCATCACCTTCCCCTGCAGGGTGTCACCTAGCATCACCTTCCCCTGCTGGGTGTCACCTAGCATCACCTTCCCCTGCTGGGTGTCACCTAGCATCACCTTCCCCTGCTGGGTGTCACCTAGCATCACCTCTCCCCTGCTGGGTGTCACCTAGCATCACCTTCCCCTGCTGGGTGTCACCTAGCGTCACCTTCCCTTGCAGGGTGTCACCTAGCGTCACCTTCCCCTGCTGGGTGTCACCTAGCATCACCTTCCCCTGCTGGGTGTCACCTAGCATCACCTTCCCCTGCTGGGTGTCACCTAGTGTCACCGGCTCTTCAGGGCATCATCTGTTTTCACGTGCCACTGCTAGGTGTCACCTTGTATCACGTGCCGTTGCTAGGAGTCGCTTAGTTTCACCTTTCCCTGCTGGGTGTCACCAAGCATCACCTTCCCCAACTGGGTGTCACCTAGCATCACCACCCCTTGCTAGGTGTCACCTTGTATCACGTGCCGTTGCTAGGAGTCACTTAGTTTCACCTTTCCCTGCTAGGTGTTACCTATCTTTTCTATGCTGCCAAGTGCCATTTACCCGTTCAGGGTGTCACCTAATGCCTATTGTGCAAATTGCATGGTACTTAGCGTCACCTACTGTAGCTAGATGTCACCTAGCATCACACACATCCGCTTTATTGTCACCTAGCCTAGCTGATTGTCACGGAGTGTTACCTGGCCAGGGAACATTGAGGATCATGGCAGGTGTCAACAGGTGTCACATTATATCGTGTTTATCTCGTGCATAATAATCTGGTTTTGTGACAACGCTTCGTGTCATATAAGGTCGTGTTTGTGTGACAGGCGGGGGGGGGGGGGGTGGAAGGGAGGTCTGGGGAGGTGAGGAGGAGGGAGGTCTGGGAGGTGAGGAGGAGGAGGTCTGGGGTGAGGAGGAGGGAGGTCTGGGGGGTGAGGAGGAGGGTGGTCTGGGGAGGTGAGGAGGAGGAGGTCTGGGGGGTGAGGAGGAGGAGGTCTGGGGGGTGAGGAGGAGGAGGTCTGGGGGGTGAGGAGGAGGGAGGTCTGGGGGTGAGGGGAGGAGGTCTGGGGGGTGAGGGGGAGGGAGGTCTGGGGGGTGAGGAGGAGGGAGGTCAGGGGGTTGAGGAGGAGGGAGGTCTGGGGTGAGGGGGGAGGTCTGGGGGGTGAGGAGGAGGGAGGTCTGGGGGGTGAGGGGGAGGGAGGTCTGGGGGGTGAGGAGGAGGGAGGTCTGGGGGGTGAGGGAGGAGGGAGGTCTGGGGGGTGAGGGGGAGGGAGGTCTGGGGGGTGAGGGGGAGGGAGGTCTGGGGGTTGAGGAGGAGGGAGGTCTGGGGGGTGAGGGGGAGGGAGGTCTGGGGGGTGAGGGGTGAGGGAGGTCTGGGGAGGTGAGGAGGAGGGAGATGGGAAGGAGGAGGTGGGGAAGGAGGGAGGTGAGAAGGAGGGGGAGGAGGAGAAGGAGAGGAAGGACAATCGTAAACGTAGTAAGAAGTGATAAAGATAATTCGTAGAAGGAAGAAGAGTAAATAATTTTCACGGTATTAAAAATCTTTCGTTATTATGTAAACAAACAAACACAATAAGTATGACCATTACTTTAATATTTACTGAGTTAGGTAACAATAAAGGTGTGACGTCACTAGCGGTGGTTCTCAGATAATTTACACTGTCTGTCTCTCCCTCACTATGTGTCTAATCTGTAGCTCATTCTGTGGTCACCCACTACTTGTGATCACCCATTACCTGTGGTCATCCACTACTTGTGGTCACCCACTATTTGTGATCACCCACTACCTGTGATCAAACACTAACTGTGGTCACCCACTACCTGTGATCTCACACTACCTGTGGTCACCCACTACCTGTGGTCACCCATTACCTGTGGTCAGCCTCCGCCAGACAACAATTTAATTAAAGGTAAACAACAGTAATGAAGGTGAGTTTTAATTAACAGCCAACACCTTTACCTGCACCCGAGGCCAGGGTCCATACCTCCCTCCCTCACTTCTTCTTCCTCTTACCTCCCTTCCTTCACCTGTCTGCCTTCCCTCTCTCTCTCTCTCTCTCTCTCTCTCTCTCTCTCTCTCGTTGCACCTCTAAACCTCTCTACATCCTTTTTCCTTCCGACCATCTCTTTCTTCTTTCTCTTCTATCCGTCTTTCGTTTGCACCTCTTCCTTCCTTCCTTCCTTCATCTCTCTCCCATACTACACCTCACTCCCTCCATCCTAACTGCACCTTCCCCCATCTCGGCCCCCCCCCCCCCGTCTCCCCTCCCACCTTTTCCCTCCCTCCACCACACTACCATCTCTCACAACTTTCCCTCCTCCATCCCAACATCCCTCTTCCCCCCCCTCACCCTCCTTCTGCCCCCTCACCCTCCCCCCTCACCCTCCCTCTTCCCCCCCTCTCCCTCCCTCACCCTCATCACACCACCATCTCTCACCGCCCTCCACCCAGTTCACTACAGCATCCATCAGGGATTTATCTCATGGCGTCATCTTACAAACACTATTACATCGTCCTCACTCGCCCTCTCCTCTTCCTCCTCCTTTAGATAGCCACCACATAACCAATACTACATAAATCGCCCCTCGCTCGCCCTCTCCTCCTTATAGCCAAAACTTAAATCGCCCCTCGCTCGCTCGCCCTCTCCTCCTTATAGCCAAAACTTAAATCGCCCCTCGCTCACTCGCCCTCTCCTATAGCCAAATATAAATCGCCCCTCGCTCGCCCTTTTCTCCAGATAGCCACAACCGTAATCGCCCCTCGCTCGCCCCTCCTCCTGCAGCTAGTTATCAAATAAACACTACTTGCATTTTAATAGACCCTCAATAACTACACTCAAAAATAGCTTCGCCTTAATTGCCTTCTGATGTACATATTCGCCAACGTGTACATTTCCGCTAGGGTGTACATACTCGCCAAAGTGTACATATTCGCCAGGGTGTACATACTCGCCAGGGTGTACATATTCGCCAGGGTGTACATATTCGCTAGGGTGTACATATGAAAATAACTTGTAGAGTGAGTTTTGGTGATATTAACTTGTAGAGTGACGTAACCTGACACGACAAAATTCTATAGTCAGTTATTGGTAGATGTTATCAGGTGTTATCGACATGTGGTATGGTCAAATGTTATCGTCAGGTGTCATCAACAACCAATTTAGTTCCGCTAATTACTTACCCGTATTATCTATGGCAATTACAGGTGTGTGTGTGTGTGTGTGTGTGTGTGTGTGTTTTAATAGCTTTCCACTGCGCCATATTCGACATAATGTGTACACAATGTCTACGTAAATGTTTTGTTTACTCTACATAACAAAGAGTAATTATGTAAACAAATGTAAACAGCCTCTATAAACACAATGTAAACAATAAATTATAAACTTACATTAGAAATCCATAAAAACAATATTGGACAATCCTCGCCGATATGAAGCTATGAAGCCTTACCAATATTAAGCTGTGAAGCCTTATTAACATGGTGGACAAGCTACCACGGCGAAACCCAACAAACTGGGCTATCGGCAGTCCATTGCAACTCTCCCTCTCCCCAGTCGTTGCAACACTTGCACCACTGGATCAGGAAAAGGGAGAGCCAAGATGTGTGGTTGCAGCCTGCTCTTCTGCCTCACCACATAAATCAACTGAGGCACAGCCATCACCCAGCTCATCATACTTCGCATCATCATCAAACCCTTATATCCCCAAAAGTCCTCTGGCAAAGGACGAGTGGCGACGGGGACAGGCAGAGATAACTGCCGGAAGTCTCTACTCACAACTCTGTACATGGGCGGCACAGATAAGATGGTCGTTTATGCACTGGGATCTAGGCAGCAGTGCCTTACAGTTCTGTCTGTGCGACTAAGCTGCCCTTTCGAGGAGCCACCCTGCTCACCCCACATAGGGAGGGGGCTAGAAAGGGTGCCCTAAACATAGCCTGCCTAAAGATCCAACCTGACTGGGCAACCGCACTCAGTAAGGTCACACTTTTGCGGTCGAAAACACAATTATAATCACAGTTCAAAACAAAAACAGACCATACAACCTCCTATGGTCGCTGCATGGAATGTCAGGACCCTTCTGGATATTGGCACGAATGCACGTCTTGAAAGAAGAACCGCCATTGTGGAAAGAGTTGGCTAGATAAAATATCGACATAGCAGCCATTAGTGAGTCCCGGCTCCCAGACAAGGGTCGACTCACAGAACGGTGGTCTGGCTATACCTTCTTCTGGAAGGGTAAGCCTGTTATGGAGAGAAACCCCATTTATGGAGTTGGCTTTGCCATCCGCCAACATACTACACAGGCTAACTGAAATGCCACTGAACCACTCACGTCATGCCTTTTTCATCAGTGCATACGCCCCAACACTATATCCAGAAGATGACATGAAAGCCCTTGAACTCGGTCAACAGGGAAGCCCTCTGGCGGACCCTTAGCCAGTTTGACTGCCCACCAAAATTCATCGCCATTGTGAGGCAACTCCACAGCGGCATGAACGGCAGTGTCCTGCACAATGGCACCCAGTCTGAGTTCTTCCCCATCCAAACGGGGGTAAAACAAGGATGTGTAAGGGCGCCAGCTCTTTTCCATTTTCTTGGCTGCCTTCCTTACTCATGCTAGTGTCAATTTAGCTGGCGAGGTGGATATACTGTACAGTACCGGATAAAGGATCTTTTAAAAATAAGACAACTCCAGGCAAAAACAAAGGTCTCGGCAGCTTCCATTACTGAATTTCAGTATGCAGACGACCTCATCCTTGCTGCTCACACTGAACGCGACCTACAGGAGATCCTGAACACCTATGCAGATTTGTATGCACACTTCGGCCTTGAAGTGAATACGTGTAAGACTCAGATTCTCTTTCAGCCTGTCCCTGGTTTAGCCACACCTCCACTATCTACCCAGCTTAATGGTACTACCCTCTCTAATGTTACCCACGTTCAGTATCTCGGCTCCCACCTGTCCATCACCGCGAACATCGATGAAGAGATTCAACATCGGATCAGATGTGCATCTCAAGCCTTTGGCAGACTCTGTACCCGTGTCTTCAGCTGTAGGGAGCTGAAATTATCTACAAAGTTGCACGTATATCGTGCATTGGCCCTCCCTACCCTGCAGTGAGACATGGGTTACATACAGGAAGCACCTCAAGGCTCTTGAAAACTTTCACCAACGTGTCTACGTTTCATCTTCCGAGTTCGCTGGTAAGACGAGAGAACAAATGCCAGTATTCTCGCTGACACCAACTGCAGGAGCATCGAGGCTATCATTATCCATAAACAATTACGCTGGACTGGCCATGTTACTCGCATGGACGACAGTAGACAGTCAAAGCAGCTACTTTACAGTCACCTAACGAACAGTAAACGTAATGCTGGCGGGCAACTGGAAAGGTATAAGGATATTCTTAAGACAAACCTGAAAAAGTGCCAAATCGACCCCCTCACCTGGGGAATGATTACTCCACACCGTAAGGCTTGGAGGATCACCACACGAGAAGGTATTTATGCTTTTGAATTAGCCCGACTGGAAACCGAGGCAGACAAGCGCCAGCGCCGGAAAGACGCTGCCGCCGCCCCTCCCGCACTAGATGGAGCTATCCACATGTGCAGCATATGCGAACGACTCTGCCGGTCCCGTATCGGCCTCTTTAGTCACCTTAAAACAAATTTAGGTGACGTCCCTAATAACTCATATCATTGTATCATAGCTGGATGATCGTCATACTCGATTCTGAATGACGGGGAAGTAGTAGTAGTAGTGTTAACATTAAGCTGTGAAGCCTCATTAACATTAAGCTGTGAAGCCTCATTAGCATTAAGCTGTGAAGCCTCATTAACATTAAGCTGTGAAGCCTCATTAGCATTAAGCTGTGAAGCCTCGCCAATATTAAGCTGTGAAGCCTCAGTAACATTAAGCTGTGAAGTCTTGCCGATATTAAGCTGTGAAGGATCATCAACAATATGCTGTGAGGCCTCGCCAACATTAAGCTGTGAAGCCTCGCCAACATTAAGCTGTGAAACCTTACCAACGTTAAGCTGTGAAGCCTCGCCAGCTACAGACTGTGAAACCTCACCAACATTAGCCTATAATCATCGGCCTTAGCCACACTTCCCTGCGCCAAATAACTATAATTAAATAACATATATAATTGTAAGCATTATAATTAACGAAGTTTTGACGGGCATAAGTTGGCGTCAATGTTTACCGACACTATTGTTAACGACCCTGGGATTAACTCCCCACCCCCTTCTCTCACCTCTCTACCTCCCTCTCCTCCCTCTCCTCCCTACCTCTCTACCTCCCTCTCCTCTCTACCTCCCTCTCCTCCCTACCTCCCTCTCCTCCCTACTTCCCTCTCCTAAGCAGTTCTTAGATGCTGGGGAGAGGTGGTGAGAGAGGGGGGGGGGAGAAGGTAGTGTGGTGGTGGAGGGAAGAGGAAGGAAGGAAGGAGGAAGGAAGGAAGGAAGTAGTGAGCAAGGGTTATAGTATTCAGTAAGATATAACAATATCCAATAATCCAGACCTATATAATTAAGGTGCAGTTATATAATAATTCGGCCTTATAATAATCCAGTCTTATAACACCAGAGTATTATGGAAATCCAGTTTAATAATCAAGAACCATAAGGAACCATAAGGAACCATAAGGAACCAGTCACAGTGTGTCATATTTAGCTCGTATAATTACTGTAGCGATGAAGACAAAAAAATATAAGAATAAAAAATATAAAATAAAGGTGTGTGGGTAATATTTTCACAAAGGCTTCAAGATAAGATAATTTAACCGTAATATCTTAACTCCTTACCTGGTGATTTACGGCACAGATTGGCCAATTCATTTTTCTTCCCCTGATGCCTTCATTGATTGTATGATTATTGGTTACTTGTGGTTGTACGAAGCTTTATATTTATTTTTCGACTTGTTGACATGACAGGTGATTAGGTCGGTTGTTACGATTGGTTTACTGTTTAGAGATTGGTAGATTAAGTTTGTTGTTGTTGTGTGTATGTGTGTGTATGTGTGTGTATGTGTTTTGTGAGAGGTAAGGGGATATACTGTTAAACATTGGTGGATTGGAGTCTGGTATGTTTTTTTTAAAAGATTGGAACACTGGAACCTAATATGTCTTACAAGTTTGAGGTATTGGAACCTAATATTTTAGATTAGAGCATTGGAACCTATGTGTGTGTGTGTGTGTGTGTGTGTGTGTGCTAAAAGTTACGACATTGCAGCGTATGGAAACATATTCTCAACATTGAAGGAGACTTAATCCTATAACGACCCTCAACTAACCACAGATATAACCCCCATCTGTCCTTATACCTACTGTTCATAATAACTCATGACTCACACTAAAAACTGCTATTAATTTAACATAAGTAAAGTTTAGAGTAAAATCCTAAATACATAAAATTCTACCCCATGGTGTCTGAATCTGGACACTATAAATTTCAACAGTCAAACCATAAATTTGGGACATAGTTAAGATAGGACATTGTGAAGAATATTACCTGGGGACAATTTGAGTAAAGTTTAAGTAAAATTGGGTTCATAGTTTGATTTGATGTTAAGAAAGTTGTCTAACCAAAAAATGTTATCAGTAACGACTTATCAATTTTGTTAATGTTAAATTATTCCATAAAACTAATACTTAATCAGATTTTAATAGATTTTTACCATTTGATTTATATAGATGAAAATAAAATGTTGCCCAATTTACATTTTGCAATTTATTGTATATATTGAACCTGAATAATATAACGGAGACAATTTAAAGACTATTATTCATTACTTATACAGGAAATTAAATAGAGGATAATAATAATTAGTTTTTCACTATTATTAAGAACTTTATCTCAATATTATTTTTTTACATGACGGTAAAATGTTGTCTATTGTAGTCCAAGTGTTGAGTAAAACTGACCAAATACAACAGTAATGTAGGAAACAACAACAACAACAACCAACACCACCACCAACAACAACAACCACCACCACCATCACCACCAACAACAACAACCACCACCACCACTACCACCACCACCAACAACAACAACAAACAACAACAACAATAACCACCACCAACCACACCACCACCACCACCACCACCACCACCAACAACACCAACAACACCACCACCCCAACAACAACCACCACCACATCACCACCAAAACAAAAACCACCACCACCACAAACAACCACCAAAACAACAACAACCACCACCACCACCACAACAACCACCACCACCATCACCACCAACACAACTACCACCACCACCACAACCACCACCACCACCAACACCACCAACAACAACCACACCACCACCCACCATCACCATCACCACCAACAACAACTACACCACCAACAACAACAACCACCACCACCATCACCATCAACAACAACCCACACCACCACCACACAACCACCACCCCAACCACCACCACCACCACCAACAACAACAACAACACAATACATAGTTTGACTCTTGACTGAACACAACTCGTATATCTATCTGTCAGTTTGAGCTGTTGTAAGGAGCCGGCATTATCATTATTTAGAGTCGAGGCTTCGTCAGGGGAAAACTAACTCATTAACACAGGGGGTTATTTTTAATCTGGTCCGCTGCCTCACAATTGATTGCCTCTCGTGACGTCATCAGTTAATCTGGTCCGCTGCCTCACAATTGATTGCCTCTCGTGACGTCATCAGTTAATCTGGTCCGCTGCCTCACAATTGATTGCCTCTCGTGACGTCATCAGTTAATCTGGTCCGCTGCCTCACAATTGATTGCCTCTCGTGACGTCATCAGTTAATCTGGTCCGCTGCCTCACAATTGATTGCCTCTCGTGACGTCATCAGTTAATCTGGTCCGCTGCCTCACAATTGATTGCCTCTCGTGACGTCATCAGTTAATCTGGTCCGCTGCCTCACAATTGATTGCCTCTCGTGACGTCATCAGTTAATCTGGTCCGCTGCCTCACTACCGATTGCCTCTCGTGACGTCATCAGCCACTGGGTAAATATGCCACATTTGGTTAAGGAGGAGTTGGTGTTTTGTAATTAAATTTGGATATATAAAAACTAATGGTAATGTCTCATGATTTAATTTATTGCTGTTGTTGTTGTTGGAAAATGATCATGAATATTGAACTAGAAACTCATGGTCATTAGTTAGTAATATTCTCTCTTTTTTTTATTTTGTCTTTGATAAAACAACGTTAATGACGAATAATATAATTGATGATATAGTTCTAAGTAATTGAGGTACTAAAACCTAATTACTTTTCGCTATTCAATTATGAAATTTCAGTAAATGGGTCGTTGAACCTAATGAGTATAATCGTAGTACGTATGATAATCACCACTATAAATTTGTATTTTAATAAATGGCGGACTGAGACTTGTCCATAAACCATATTATGTGTCTTGGTGGTGATAATCAGACCTGTGTCCGTACTTATATACATATATTTCATGTAGATCCACAATGAAAACGTGGATAAGATAAATCTTGATAAATCACACGGGAAAAGGGAAACAACGGAGCACCTTAGCTTTCGTCTTTATTCAAGACATCTTCAGTTGTCTTGAATAAAGACGAAAGCTAAGGTGCTCCGTTGTTTCCCTTTTCCCGTGTGATTTTATCAATATATATTATATATATATATATATATATATATATATATATATGCAAGTAAATCACTGTAGGTGCGCGTGATCTAGGTATATGCTGATAACCACAAGGAAAGAAGAAAACACCAAGTTCCCAAGCGCTTTCGTGTAATTCACATCTTCAGGGGTGAGTACTGTATATATATATATATATATATATATATATATATATATATATATATATATATATATATTTTAAACCTGGCTTACGCAGCTAATACAAAATCATCCCTCATAAACACAAAAACACACAAGAAAATCTAAGGTACACAACTGTTACTGCTCAATGGAACCATTTCACTGAGTGCAAGATCCAGCCTTATTTAACAGTACTGTAAGTGGTCAGGTGGCTCCATGTAGTGTCATAACTACAGATTACCTGCTCCATTTATCTACTGCTAATGCCTTACTGGTGTACATTAAGATGTTCCAGATACGGTAACACAGTATTCTATTAATGATATTATTAAGTGTGCAATGATCATAATTATATTGGGTTTTGGTATGTGGGTTTTTTGTTGTAAGGGTGGGGTTGTGGGAGTGTGGGGGGTGTGGGTGGTGTGAGGTAGGGGTTGTGGGTGGTGGGGGGGTGTGGGTGGTGTGAGGTTGGGGTTGTGGGAGAGTGGGGGGTGTGGGTGGTGTGAGGTGGGGTTGTGGAGGTGGGGGTGTGGGTGGGTGAGGTAGGGTTGTGGGAGGTGGGGGTGTGGTGGTGTGAGGTAGGGGTTGTGGGAGAGTGGGGGGTGTGGGTGGTGTGAGGTGGGGTGTGGTGGTGGAGGGTGTGGGGGTGGGGGTGGGTGGTGTGAGGTAGGGGTTGTGGGAGGTGGGGGGTGTGGGTGGTGTGAGGTAGGGGTTGTGGGAGGGGGTGTGGGTGGTGTGAGGTAGGGTTGTGGAGGTGGGGTGTGGGTGGTGTGAGGTAGGGGTTGTGGGAGGGGGTGGGGGGGGAGGTGGGGTGTGAGGGTAGGGGGGTGGGTGGTGTGGGAGGGGTGTGGGTGTGGGGGTGGGTGGTGTGAGGTAGGGGTTGTGGGAGGGGGGGGGTGGGTGGTGTGAGGTAGGGGTTGTGGGAGGTGGGGTGGGGGGTGTGGGTGGGTTGTGGGTGGGTGGGGGTTGGGTGGGTGAGGAGGGTGGGGGGGGGGGGTGGGTGGTGTGAGGTAGGGGTTGTGGGAGAGTGGGGGGTGTGGGTGGGGTTGTGGGGGGGTGTGGGGTGGTGGGTGTGGGAGTGGGGGGTGTGGGTGGTGTGAGGTAGGGTTGTGGAGAGTGGGGGTGGGGTGGGTGGGTGGGTGTGAGAGTGGGGGGGTGTGTGGGTAGGGTTGTGGGAGGTGGGGGTGTGGGTGGTGTGAGGGTGGGGTTGTGGGAGAGTGGGGGCGTGGGTGGTGTGAGGTAGGGGTTGTGGGAGAGTGGGGGGTGTGGGTGGTGTGAGGTAGGGGTTGTGGGAGGGTGGGGGGTGTGGGTGGTGTGAGGTAGGGGTTGTGGGAGAGTGGGGGGTGTGGGTGGTGTGAGGTAGGGGTTGTGGGAGAGTGGGGGGTGTGGGTGGTGTGAGGGTGTGGGTGGTGTTAGGGTGGGGTTGTGGGAGGGTGTAGAGGCGTGGGTGGTGTTAGGGTGGGGTTGTGGGAGAGCGTAGGGGTGTGGGTGGTGTGAGGGTGGGGTTGTGGGAGAGTGGGGGTGTGGGTGGTGTGAGGTAGGGGTTGTGGGAGGGTGTAGGGGTGTGGGTGGTGTGAGGGTGGGGTTGTGGGAGGGTGTAGGGGTGTGGGTGGTGTGAGGTAGGGGTTGTGGGAGGGTGGGGGGTGTGGGTGGTGTGAGGTGGGGTTGTGGGTGTGGGGGTGTGGGTGGTGTGAGGTAGGGGTTGTGGAGGTGGGGGGTGGGTGGTGGGTGGGTGTGGGGGGGGGGTGTGGTGGTGTGGGTAGGGGTTGTGGGAAGTGGGGGTGTGGGTGGTGTGAGTGGGGTTGTGGGAGTGGGGGGTGTGGGTGGTGTGGGTAGGGGTGTGGAGGGTGGGGGGTGTGGGTGGTGTGGGTGGGGTTGTGGGAAGTGGGGGTGTGGGTGGTGTGGGTAGGGGTTGTGGGGAGTGGGGGTGTGGGTGGTGTGGGTAGGGGTGTGGGGTGGGGGGTGGGTGGTGTGAGGTAGGGGTTGTGGGAGGTGGGGGGTGTGGGTGGTGTGAGGTGGGGTTGTGGGAGGTGGGGGGTGTGGGGGTGTGGGTGGGGTTGTGGGGAGTGGGGGGTGTGGGTGGTGTGAGGTAGGGGTTGTGGGAGGTGGGGGGTGTGGGTGGTGGGTGGGGTGTGGGGAGTGGGGGGTGGGGGTGTGGGTGGGTGTGGAGGGTGGGGGGTGTGGGTGGTGTGAGGTGGGGTGTGGGAGGTGGGGGTGTGGTGGTGTGGGTGGGGTGTGGGAGGTGGGGGGGTGGGTGGTGTGGGTAGGGGTTGTGGGAGGTGGGGGGTGTGGGTGGTGTGAGGTAGGGGTTGTGGGAGGGTGGGGGTGTGGGTGGTGTGAGGGTGGGGTTGTGGGAGAGTGGGGGGTGTGTGGGGTGTGTGGGTGGGGGGTGGGGGGGTGGGTGGGGTGGTGGTGGGTGGTGTGGGTGGGGTGTGGGGGGTGTGGGTGGTGGTGAGGGTGGGGTTGTGGGTGGGTGTAGGGGTGTGGGTGGTGTGAGGGTGGGTGTGGGAGAGTGGGGGGTGTGGGTGGTGTGAGGTAGGGGTGTGGGAGGGTGGGGGGTGGGGTGGTGTGGGGTGGGGGGAGGGTGGGGGTGGGGGGTGGGTGGGGTGTGGGAGTGGGGGTGGGGTGGGTGGGTGGGGTGTGGGGGTGGGGGTGGGTGGTGGAGGTGGGGTTGTGGAGAGGGGGGGGTGTGGGTGGTGTGGGTGGGGTTGTGGGAGAGTGGGGGGTGTGGGTGGTGTGAGGTAGGGGTTGTGGGAGGGTGGGGTGTGGGTGGTGTGAGGGTGGGGTGTGGGAGGTGGGGGGTGTGGGTGGTGTGAGGGTGGGGTTGTGGGAGGGTGGGGGGTGTGGGTGGTGTGAGGTAGGGGTTGTGGGAGGGTGGGGGGTGTGGGTGGTGTGGGTGGGGTTGTGGGAGGGTGGGGGGTGTGGGTGGTGTGAGGGTGGGGTTGTGGGGAGTGGGGGGTGTGGGTGGTGTGAGGTGGGGTTGTGGGAGGGTGGGGGTGTGGGTGGTGTGAGGTGGGGTTGTGGGAGGGTGGGGGGTGTGGGTGGTGTGAGGTGGGGTTGTGGGAGAGTGGGGGGTGTGGGTGGTGTGAGGTAGGGGTTGTGGGAGGTGGGGGGTGTGGGTGGTGTGGGGTGTGGGTGGTGTTAGGGTGGGGTTGTGGGAGGGTGTGAGGGGGTGGTGTAGGGTGGGGTTGTGGGGGTGTAGGGGTGTGGGTGGTGTGAGGGTGGGGTGTGGGAGAGTGGGGGGTGTGGGTGGTGTGAGGTAGGGGTTGTGGGAGGGTGTAGGGGTGTGGGTGGTGTGAGGGTGGGGTTGTGGGAGGGTGTAGGGGTGTGGGTGGTGTGAGGGTGGGGTTGTGGGAGGGTGTAGGGGTGTGGGTGGTGTTAGGGTGGGGTTGTGGGAGAGTGGGGGTGTGGGTGGTGTGAGGTAGGGGTTGTGGGAGGGTGTAGGGGTGTGGGTGGTGTGAGGGTGGGGTTGTGGGAGGGTGTAGGGGTGTGGGTGGTGTGAGGGTGTGGGTGGTGTGAGGGTGGTGTTAGGGTGGGGTTATGGGAGGGTGTAGGGGTGTGGGTGGTGTGAGGGTGTGGGTGGTGTTAGGGTGGGGTTATGGGAGAGTGTGTGGTGTGGGTGGTGTGAGGGTGTGGTTGTGGGAGGGTGGAGAGGTGTGGGTGGTGTTAGGGTGGGGTTGTGGGAGTGTGGGGTGTGGGTGGTGTTAGGGTGGGGTTGTGGGAGAGTGGGGGTGTGGGTGTGTGAGGTAGGGGTTGTGGGAGGGTGGAGGGTGTAGGGGTGTGAGGGTGGGGTTGTGGGAGGGTGGAGGGGTGTGGGTGGTGTGGGTGGGGTTGTGGGAGGGTGGGGGTGTGGGTGGTGTGGGTGGGGTTGTGGGTGGGTGTTGGGGTGTGGGTGGTGTGGGTGGGGTTGTGGGAGGGTGTAGGGGTGTGGGTGGTGTTAGGGTGGGGTTGTGGGAGGGTGGGGGGTGTGGGTGGGGTGGGGGGGGTTGTGGGTGGGTGTGGGGTGTGGGTGGTGTGAGGGTGGGGTTGTGGGAGGGTGTAGGGGTGTGGGTGGTGTGGGGTGGGGTTGTGGGGAGTGGGGGTGTGGGTGGTGTGGGGTGGGTTGTGGGAGGGTGTGAGGGTGGGTGGTGTTAGGGTGGGGTTGTGGGAGTGTAGGGGTGTGGGTGGTGTTAGGGTGGGGTGTGGGAGGTGGGGGTGTGGGTGGTGAGGTGGGGTTGTGGGAGGGTGGGGGGTGTGGGTGGTGTGAGGGTGGGGTTGTGGGGGGTGGAGGGGTGTGGGTGGTTTTTGGGTGGGGTTTTGGGTGTGTGTGGGGTGTGGGTGGTGTTAGGGTGGGGTGTGGGAGGTGGGGGGTGTGGGTGGTGGGGGGGGTGTGGGGGTGTAGGGGTGTGGGTGTGTAGGGTGGGGTTGTGGGAGGGTGTAGGGGTGTGGGTGGTGTGAGGTGGGGTTGTGGGAGGGTGGGGGTGTGGGTGGTGGGGGGTGGGGTTGTGGGAGGGTGTGGGGTGTGGGTGGTGTAGGGGGGGTGTGGGAGAGTGGGAGGTGTGGGTGGTGTGAGGTAGGGGTTGTGGGAGGGTGTAGGGGTGTGGGTGGTGTGAGGGTGGGGTTGTGGGAGGGTGTAGGGGTGTGGGTGGTGTTAGGGTGGGGTTGTGGGAGAGTGGGGGGTGTGGGTGGTGTGAGGTAGGGGTTGTGGGAGGGTGTAGGGGTGTGGGTGGTGTGAGGGTGGGGTTGTGGGAGGGTGTGGGGTGGGTGGTGTTAGGGTGGGGTTGGGAGGTGTGGGGTGTGGGTGGGGTGTGGGTGGGGTTGTGGGGGGTGTGGGGTGTGGGTGGTGTAGGGTGGGGTTGGGAGGTGTGGGGTGGGTGGTGTAGTGTGGGGTGTGGGGGTGGTGTGGGGTGTGGGGTGGTGGTGTGAGGGTGGGGTTATGGGAGAGTGTGGGGTGTGGGTGGTGTGGGGTGGGGTTAGGGTGGGGTTATGGGAGAGTGGTGGGGTGTGGGGTGGTGGTGTTAGGGTGGGGTTATGGGAGGGTGTAGGGTGTGGGTGGGTTGGGTGGGGTGTGGGGGGTGTGGGGGTGTGAGGGTGGGGTTGTGGGAGGGTGTAGGGGTGTGGGTGGTGTGAGGGTGGGGTTGTGGGAGGGTGTGAGGTGTGGGTGGTGTGAGGGTGTGGGTGGTGTTAGGGTGGGGTTATGGGAGAGTGTGGGGTGTGGGTGGTGTTAGGGTGGGGTTATGGGAGAGTGTGGGGTGTGGGTGGTGTTAGGGTGGGGTTATGGGAGGGTGTAGGGGAGTGGGTGGTGTTTGGGTGGGGTTATGGGAGAGTGTGGGGTGTGGGTGGTGTTAGGGTGGGGTTATGGGAGGGTGTAGGGGTGTGGGTGGTGTTAGGGTGGGGTTGTGGGAGGGTGTAGGGTGTGGGTGGTGTTAGGGTGGGGTTATGGGAGAGTGTGGGGTGTGGGTGGTGTTAGGGTGGGGTTATGGGAGAGTGTGAGGTGTGGGTGGTGTGAGGGTGTGGGTGGTGTGAGGGTGGGGTTATGGGAGGGTGTAGGGGTGTGGGTGGTGTGAGGGTGTGGGTGGTGTTAGGGTGGGGTTATGGGAGGGTGTAGGGGTGTGGGTGGTGTTAGGGTGGGGTTCTGGGAGGGTGTAGGGGTGTGGGTGGTGTGAGGGTGGGGTTGTGGGAGGGTGTAGGGGTGTGGGTGGTGTGAGGGTGGGGTTGTGGGAGCGTGTGGGGTTGTGGGAGGGTGTAGGGGTGTGGGTGGTGTGAGGGTGTTGTGGAAGGGTGTGGGGGTATAAGGGTGGGATTATGGAAGGGTGTGAGGGTGGCAGTGTGTGAGGGTGGTAGTGTGTGAGGGTGGTAGTGTGTGAGGGTGGTAGTGTGTGTGAGGGTGGTAGTGTGTGGGGGTGGTAGTGTGTGGGGGTGGTAGTGTGTGGGGGTGGTAGTGTGTGGGGGTGGTAGTGTGTGAGGGTGGTAGCGTGTGAGGGTGGTAGTGTGTGGGGGTGGTAGTGTGTGGGGGTGGTAGTGTGTGGGGGTGGTAGTGTGTGGGGGTAGTAGTGTGTGAGGGTGGTAGCGTGTGAGGGTGGTAGTGTGTGGGGGTGGTAGTGTGTGGGGGTGGTAGTGTGTGGGGGTGGTAGTGTGTGGGGGTGGTAGTGAGTGAGGGTGGTAGTGTGTGGGGGTGGTAGTGTGTGGGGGTGGTAGTGTGTGGGGGTGGTAGTGAGTGAGGGTGGTAGTGTGTGGGGGTGGTAGTGTGTGGGGGTGGTAGTGAGTGAGGGTGGTAGTGTGTGGGGGTGGTAGTGAGTGAGGGTGGTGCAATGGACACTTTATAAAGGTCTTCTTTACACCCCCTCCCCCACCCCACACACAGTACCTACAACTCTGAGCCAGTATCCTGACCCCATTAAAGGACTCAGGAACATACCACTACAAGACACCAATTAAAACGATCTATGCCTGACCGTGTTCAGAGACAATAACAATAATAATAATAAATACAAAGATGATGAACGGCTCTCGTAACAATACTTAAATGTTAAAGACAAAAGAAAAGTAATTAGCACATAACTAAAAATAATAGGAATTAAACCCAAGACGAAGATAATTAATTGTTTTGAGAGCAGTAACATATATACATATATATATATATAGTCTAATTTGCAGGTATTGTAAGATGTGTGGTTTAATTAGGTTTATTATTCATTAATATTCTTCTTGGAGTAATTACGGTGTGTGTGATTTTAATTAAATACTTATGGTTTCTTGTGATAAAGATCTACCGTGGTACGATATTGTTTGGTGAACCTATTTGTGTGTGTGTGGGTGTGTGGGTGTGTGTGTGGGTGTGGGTGTGGGTGTGTGTGTGTGTGGGTGGGTGTGGGTGTGTGTGTGTGTGGGTGTGTGTGTGTGGGTGGGTGTGTGTGGGGTGTGTGTGTGTGTGTGTGGGTGGGTGTGTGTGTGGGTGGGTGTGGGTGTGGGTGTGGGTGTGTGTGTGTGTGTGGGGGGGGGGGTGTGGGTGTGTGTGTGTGTGTCTACAGGGTGGTATAATGCGACTAGTAAGACAGCATTATGCTAGTGTTAGGGTGGAGGCACTGCTTGCTTCCTCTCTCTTTCAACCGGCGTGTGGATACGCCCTGGCGCCTACCAAACTGCCCCGCCGCTTTGCAGATTAACCTTGGTAGGTAGAAGGCTACGGGAGTAAACCCCGAACGAAAAATCTGCTGAGGAGCCCCACATAAGGCAGACATGCTTACAGAGACAAACTAAGAATAGGAATAGGAGGAAGAGGTGTCTAACACGGGAGCCCAACGAGTACACCAACGGATAAAGGCAATGCAAGATGGACAGGCTACCAAGGCGAAACCTAACGAACTGGACTATCGGCAGTCCACTGCAACTCTCCCTCTCCCCAGTCATTTGCAGCTACCTTCACTGGATCAGGAAAAGGTAGAGCCAAGATGCGTGGTTACAGTCTGTCTCCTGCCTCACCACATAAACCAGCTCACGTGCAGCCATCATCCAGCCCATCATACTTTCATCATCATCAAGACCCCTAAGCCCCCAAAGTTCTATGGCAACAGACAAGTGGCGACGGGGACAGGCAGTGATGACTGCCGGGAGTCTCTAGTCACAACTCTGCACATGGGCAGCATAGGTAAGATGGCCGTTTATTCACTAGGATCTAGGCAACAGTGCATTCGGGTCCTGTCTGTGCGACTGAGCAGCCCTTTCCAGGAGCCACTCTGCTCACTCCAGATGGCATTTGATTGTTTACGTCATTGTCCAAGAAAGACATCGCCGAGATGTCCTTATCACCAGTGCCATGCGTGGCTCAAACCCCTGTGACACAGATCATCGGCTCGTCCCCTCCCGTCGACCCAAAACGGTGAAGGCAACAAGCCTCTAGAAGAGGTTTTAACACCAAGCAACTGGAGAATCAAGAGGTAACACATACTTTCCGAAAGCAGCTCGACAATGGGCTGATAACCCAACAACAAACAACCTAAACCAGAGTGCCGAATGGGGAATCCTCGATGTTGTCATCACAAAAACCTTCAGCGACGCCCTCGGCCAGATCAAAGAAAACACCAGGATTGGTTTGATGAAAATAACTAGGAAATTAATGTACTCGTCAATGGTAAACGTGTTGCTTTCACTGACTGGAGAACAATCTTTAGTCACGGACCAAAGATGATACCTCACGCTAGAAGAAAGCGGTGGTCCAGCGCAAACTTCACGAACTAAAGGCCGAATGGTGGAAAAGTAAAGCGTGTGAAACGTAAAAAAAAAAAAAAATGCGGATCAACGCAAGATGCGTGAATTTTTCAATTTCACTAAAATAATGTATGGCCCAACTACTCATGGCACGGCTCCTGTCCGTTCATCCGACGGTAATTTCCTATAATTAAAGAGGAAGAAGGCATCAGTCGGCGCGAGACACAGCACTACCATACCCTGCTCACGCCTAGGTGGCCCTATGGCCGGTCTATCTTCGAACACGAATGGCAACATTTATTATTATTGTAATAATGTGTGTGTGTGTGTGTGTGTGTGTGTGTGTATCAGAATGTCGCTTGTATACTGTACAAACATATACATTAGTGTGAAGAAGACGTTAGTATCCCAACAGGTGTTTATATGTGTATACAGTATATTTGTATGACTCATACACACACAGAACATCTATGTATATCTGTGTGTGTATGAGTCATCCAAATATATTCCTATCACCACAAACTCAATTCCTTCGCTAAAACTAACCTTCACTTCATTAACTTCCGAGAATTTAATCTTTGCTTCATTTCCTTCACTTGTTTCCCAGACTCAATATATCCCTCCTTATCTTCCTTCACATTAGTCTGGCATTTAAACAGCGGGCGTATATACCCTACCTTATCACTTCACCCCTACATTAAGTCTGGCCTTATCCTAGTAGACATATATACCTCTCTCTCTCTATTAGCTCGTGCTTAAATCTGGTGCGGGGTGAATCTTGGTATATACAGTAAGGAATATTCATTATGTGTGTACACAGCATTTCTTGCTTGGTACCGTAAGTGTTGGTGTAGTAAAGTCATTGATTGTATATACGTTTGTATATATGACATATAACATAAATCTTTTACTTTGGGACTAGGTATATATATACACACACACACACACACACACACACACGAGTATATATTTCCTGTTTGCTGATCAAATTTTGGAGTTTGAGGGTAAATAATTTGGTATATATTTCTCCGTAAAGACTTTAGGGATATATACTCTATTAGTTATTGAATTCTTGCCTAATTAAAACAATAAGCATCTTGGTATATACACATTTCTTCCTATAAACCAATATAGCACCGATCAAGATATATACCGTAGATATGCCTTCCCTGTCAGTTCCTTGAAGATTGGTATATATTATCGTCACTCAGAACAAAGGCATATATCCCCGCTTGTCAATTAGTCCCTCGCTCATCTGGGCAGTGATCAAGGAGGTATATATTCACTCTACATATTAACTCCCAAAACCATATAGCACTGAATTAAGCATATACATATATCCTCTTGTCGCTTAGTATAGTCCTACGTTCAACCGTGAGGAACTTGGTATGTATACTGTTTATATTAGACCCTAGGCCAGTATAGCACTACACGAGGGATATATACGTATATATTAACCTTACTTTTTTAATGGGTCCTGCCAGTGTGTGACAGTGAACATCCTGGTATATCTGTCTGTGGATGTACGAGTGTTAATCCGAAGATGAATAGATCAGTGTTACAAGGTGTATATGCCTCCCCCACGTGTCAATTAATTTTGGCCTTAAGTAGTCTAAACTAAGGTGTGTGTGTGTGTGTGTGTGTGTGTGTGTACTCTCTCGAACATTCCCTCTTGTTGCTTTGTTATCTATCTCTCGTCTCCCACCACTACCACCTTTACCAACCACTACTACTACCATTACCACCATTACTATCACCATTATTATCACCTCTACCACTACTACTACCACCATTATGACCACTATCACTACTACTACCACCAACACCACTACCACCCTCGCTACTTTCATTGCCACTATTACCACTATAATCACCACCACCACCACCATCGTCACCACCACCACTATCATCACCACCACCACCATCATTACCACCACCACCATCATTACCACCACCACCATCATCATCACCACCACCACCACCATCATCACCACCACCACCATCATCACCACCACCACCATCATCAACACCACCACCACCATCATCACCACCACCACCATCATCACCACGACATCCGCCAACACCGTTAGTAACTGTCAACTGTGGTTACGATGGTGATAGTTGTGGTGATGGTTGTGGTGCAGGTCTTGTAACTGGTGGTGGCTGTGGTGGGGAGTGTGGTGGCGGCGGTAGAGACAAGATTTCAATATTGTTTACCCTTCAGTTCATTCATACAGTTACCTAACCTAAACCTTGCCTCACGTAACCTAACCTAACCTAACCCTTGCCTCACGTAACCTAACCTCACCATTTCCAAATAACTCTATGGATCTCACAACCCACTTCCTGAACCTCTAACCAGTCTAGTTCATGTTATCTTCAAACGAGCAATGTTGCCTCAATCTACACTAGCTTTATTACTTGAACTAGCTCTATTATTTGAACTAGCTCTATTACATGGGGTAGCTATGTTACTTGAAATAACTCTATAATTTAAACTAGCTCTATAAAGTTAAACTAACTATAAGTTAAACTATATAACTTAAACTAAACTTATAAACTTAAACTAGCCCGACAAACTTAAACTAGCTTTATTAACTTAAACAAGTTCTATAATTTAAACTAGCTCTATTAACTTAAAATAGCTCTATAAACTTAAATTACCTGTATTAATTATACTAGGTCAATAACTTAAACTAGCTCTATTAACTTTAACTGCCTCTTTTAAACTAGCTCTATAACTTAAACTAGCTCTATCACTTTAATTAGATCCATTAACTTAAACTAGCTCTATAACTTAATCTAGCTCTATAACTTACACTTGCTCTAAAACTTAAACAAGCTCTATCACCTTAACTAGTTCCATTAACTTAAACTAGCTCTATAACTTAATCTAGCTCTATAACTTAAACTAGCTCTATCACTTTAACTAGTTCTATTAACTTAAACTTGCTCTATAACTTAAACTAGCTCTATAAGTTAAACTAGCTTTTTTACTTATACAAGCTCTATAACTTAAACTAGCTCTATAACTTAAACTAGCTCCATTAACATAAACTAGTTCTATAACTTAGACTAGCTCTATGACTTAAACTAGCTCTATCACTTTAACTAGTTCCATTAACTTAAACTAGCTCTATAACTACTAACTATAATTTAAACCAGCTTTTTAACTTAAACTAGCTCCATTAACTTAAACTAGTTCTATAACTTTAACTAGCTCTATAACATAAACTAGCTCTATAACTTAAACTAGCTCTATAACTTAAACTAGCTCTATGACTTAAACTAGCTCTATAACTTTGACTAACTATAATTTAAACTAGCTCTATAACTTAAACTAGCTCCATTAACTTCAACTAGTTCTATAACTTTAACTAGCTCTATAACTTAAACTAGCTCTATAACTTAAACTAGCTCTATAACTTAAACTAGCTCTATAACTTTAACGAACTCTTTATTAAAACGAGCCTAAAATATTATATCTCCCGCAGACCGTCATTAGCTCTGGTACACCTGCAGTCATCACGCTCCTGTTCCCTGCTCCATTATTGCAATGTAAATTTAAGGTTTTACCCCCCTCCAAAAAAAAATATATATATATATATTTAGTTTCACAATACCGATATAAATTTCTTTCATATACACACACACACACACATACACACACACACAAAAGATATCAAGACACACACCAGCATCTCGTTCAACAACTGTGTTATGGCTACCTTTGACATACAGTCTCTATTTACCAACATCCCTCTTGTCGAAACTATTGACATATGTACAGATGAACTGTTCTCAAATACTGATATAATTGATGGATTCAATGGACCACAATTTAAAGAATCTTTAAAAACTGGCTGTAAATGATTGTTTGTTTTTATTTAATGACAAAGCTTAAAAACAACGTGATGGTGTTGCTGTGGGTTCACCCTTAGGTCCCACGTTGGCCAAGCTTTCCTCTGTCACCACGAGAAGCTTTGGTTAACCGAATGTCCCGCCCAGTTTAAGTCTTTATCCTATCGTCGTTATGTTGATGGTACATATTTAATTTTCAGATCACTTGATCACGTCTCTATTTTCCTAAATTATTTAAATTCGACACATGGCAACATCGAATTTACTTGTGAATTGGAAAAGGACAATATTCTTCCATTCCTTGATGTTAATATCCACCGTCTTCATAATAGTTTCGAGACAGCCTTATACAGAAAACCAACTTTCACTGGTTTGAGTTCAAAATTTTCATCGTTTATTCCTCTTAATTACAAACGTAATCTAGTACGTACTCTTACCAACAGAGCCTTTAATATATGTTCAAGCTACTTCCACTTGGACACTGAACTAAAATACATAAAGGAACTACTCTTTAACAATGGTTCCCTAAGAGATTTACAGACACTTGTATTGGCAAAACGCTTAATAGATTTTTTAGTCCCACACAGCCTCAAATCCACAGTCCCTAAATATTCTAACTATTTCACCATCCCGTACACAGGCCCACTCAGTTTCACCCTTAGAAACAAATTTAAGAAACTTTTCAATGAATTCTTTCCATAAATTTCACTTAGACAAGTCTTCAAAACCCAGAGTTCAATTAGAAAATTCTTTAAAATTAAAGACACCATACCGACACACCTGCAATCCTCAGTTGTTTATCAATTTACGTGTGCTAGCTGTAGGGCAGCATATATAGGTCAAACAAAAAGACATTTGATAACTCGCATCCATGAACACTTGGGCCGTTCCGTCCCAACAGGCCAGTTAATCACACAACCGCCACATTCAGCTATCCGTAACCATGCCCACCAACATGACCACCCGTTTTCACCGTCTGATTTCTCAGTTCTTGGCAGGAGCAACTGTGAGACGGACCTCCTCATTGTGGAAGCCTTGTACCAGTATAAAGTAAAGCCATCTATGTGTAATATGGCTTCCTGTGAATATATACACACATATATATATATATATATATATATATATATATATATATATATATATATATATATATATATATATATATATATATATATATATAATTAATTAATAACTTTACAACAAAAGGATCATTCATGCTCTATACATATGAGTGGGGACTTACCTGGTATTAAGACGTCATTAGATAGGTGTTGACCGTTGTGTAATCCCAGAAGAAAATAATTCATGAGCAACACCTGTACAGCCACCATCTTGACTCCTCACAGCTGGCTGACACGTCTCACAGCTGGTTGACACGTCTCACAGCTGGTTGACACGTCTCACAGCTGGCTGACACGTCTCACAGCTGGCTGACACGTCTCACAGCTGGTTGACACGTCTCACAGCTGGCTGACACGTCTTACAGCTGGCTGACACGTCTCACAGCTGGCTGGCACGTCTTACAGCTGGCTGACGCGTCTCACAGCTGTTTAACACGTCTCACAGCTGGTTGACGCGTCTCACAGCTGTTTAACACGTCTTACAGCTGGTTGACGCGTCTCACAGCTGTTTAACACGTCTCACAGCTGGTTGACGCGTCTCACAGCTGGTTGACACGTCTTACAGCTGGTTGACGCGTCTCACAGCTGTTTAACACGTCTCACAGCTGGCTGACACGTCTCACAGCTGGTTGACGCGTCTCACAGCTGTTTAACGCGTCTTACAGCTGGTTGACGCGTCTTACAGCTGTTTAACACGTCTCACAGCTGTTTAACACGTCTTACAGCTGTTTAACACGCCTCACAGCTGTTTAACACGTCTCACAGCTGGTTGACACGTCTCACAGCTGGTTGACACGTCTCACAGCTGGTTGACAAGTCTTATACGAGTTCTTTCTTTCGTTACTCACTTGTCTAAACATAAGAAAATCACTATATTATTCATTATCTTGGACTGTAGTGTCTCACTTAACCAGTTCATAAATATTGGTCAGGTTATCTCGCACGGTGAGCTGTGTAGCTTATAACAACTTCACGACCTTTATATAGCCAACAGTTATTTAGTTTATATACATCTTTTTCATTATTTTTCTATGTAGTCATGAGGTCAATTGTCTATACACAGACATAGGAGTCTCGAAACACACACTTCTATAGCTCAGACTTGTCACACTTCACTCGTAGTTAGATCTGTCTAGACTGTTAGTTAACACCAAAAAAAAAAAAATCACTTTTTTTCGGTTCTTTTAGTTTTCTATAATAAATATAAATACTTTTGTTTGTCGGTCTATATTAAGTTTGTTTATTTTCATGTAAAGTTTACTTTCATTTTCTCAATAATGTTTGTAATCGTTGTAGCTTCTCTCATCCAAATATTGGATTTTTTATCCATATTATTTTCAAAACCTTAAAAAAAAATATATATAAATTAGTATATCAAATCAAATATTAAAATCACGTATACTTTTATATATATATATATATATATATATATATATATATATATATATATATATATATATTATATATATATATATATATATATATATATACTCACAAGAGTACTATATCACTTTATAATCAACAATACTAGCTCCGTTTTATACAGGTATATGTGTCCATTTTAATTTTGGACTATTTTTTTTTTAAGGGCATTAGCCCACCCGGGCACAGGTCACTGACCCACATCAGGGCCTGGGGGACGAAAAATGTAATAATAATAATAATAATAATAATAATAATAATAATAATAATAATAATAGACAAAAAAAGATGAAAAGTGAGAAACAATATGTGTATGTTGTGTTGTCAATAGTAAGAGAAACAATTGAGACCCTGCAATTGTGAATAAATGAGGCAGAAAGTCAAATCAGCAACCTGGGACTTGGTCACAATTTTCGTGATGCCATATGGCAGCAGGGTCTACCATTAGACAACACATTATGCTTCCAATATCTTCCCAGGCGGTAGTACCTCCCTGTTTGGTAGCTGCCTACTACCTGTGTGCGCGTGTGTCTGTGTTCGTTTGTTTGTGTGTGTGTGTGTGCGAGTATGTGTGTGTGTGTGGGTATGTGTGTGTGTGTGTGTGTGCCTGTGTGTGTGTGAGAGCGCGTGTGCCTGTGTTCGTGTGTGTGTGTGTGTGTGCCTGTGTGTGTGTGAGAGCGCGTGTGCCTGTGTTCGTGTGTGTGTGCCTGTGTGTGTGTGAGAGCGCGTGTGCCTGTGTTCGTGTGCGTGCGTAAGAATGGAGTATTAGCTATGATAACTTAAAGGTTGGGCCGACCATCCATCACCATCGCCGCCGTCACCATATTTTGAAGGTGTCACAGCGAGCCGGGCACCAAGACCTGTAGCCCTCCTTACGGGTGACGAGCGTGTGTGTTAACTGCACCATCCATCATCCCTCACCACTACTAATCTTTATCGGTCTCTCTCTCTCTCTCTCTCTGTCTCCCTCTCTCCTTCTTTCTCTCTCTCTACCTCTATCTATCTCTGCTCCCTCCCTCTCTCTCTCTCTCTCTCTCTCTTGTTTTCTCTGTCCTGATCCATGTCTCAATTTTCTCTGTTTCTATACCTTACTCCTTCTCTCTATGTTGCTCTCATTCGTAGTTCCAGAACTCTTATCACTACTCTCTGTCTTTTTGTTTCTCTTTCTGTCTCTCCCTCCGTCTCCACATCTCACTCTCTCTCTCTGTCTCTGTCCCTGTCTCTGTGTATCTCTCTCCATCACCTGTCAAAATCCAGGTTTATCTCTGTCTTGTTAACATAAGATTGAACAAAGACTAGGTAGAGAGAGGCAGGTGGAGGAAGAGGAAGAACATGACGAAGAATAAGGGGAGGAGGTAGAGAGGAGGAGAATGACGACGAAGAAAAGGGAGGAGGAGGAGAAAACGGAGGAGACAGCGACGAATGAGGAGGACACAATAAAAGGAGGAGGAGGAGGGAAAGATGAAGAGGAAACGCTTATGAAAGAACTGCAAGACGGGGGTGAGAGTTTCTTGTGAGAGACAGGGGGTGAGAGTTTCTTGTGAGAGACAGAGGGGGTGAGAGTTTCTTGTGAGAGACAGAGGGGGTGAGAGTTTCTTGTGAGAGACAGGGGGGTGCGAGTTTCTTGTGAGAGACAGGGGGGGGGGGTGAGAGTTTCTTGTGAGAGCTTGTTGTGAGAGACAGAAAGGAGTG
>CAUDMG010002530.1:455000-522500 GCA_958450375.1 Homarus gammarus
TCTAGTTGCCCTTCTTCTCCTCTCTTACTCTCATGCATTTATCTTTCTACTCCCTCTTTCTCCGTCTGAAACCCTTTGTCTCTCTCTCTCTCTATCTTCTCTCACTCTTTCTTTCTATCTCTCTCTCATCTTTCTCCCTCCCCCCCTAGCTCCTTCCCTCCTCTCTGTTATCCCTTATTCTCTCCCCCCCCATCTCCTTCGTCTTCCGGGTACATCTGGCCGGGTACCCCTCATCCTCCTACACCCAACTACACTTGCTGGCTCTTGTATGCAAATTCACCTCGCTATCTCCTGAAGCCAACGTAAGGAGTAAAAAAAAAAAAAATAACATTTCACCTAAACCTAGTGATTGACATTTCACCTAAACCTAGTGATTGACATTTCACCTAAACCTAGTGATTGACATTTCACCTAAACCTAGTGATTGACATTTCACCTAAACCTAGTGATTGACATTTCACCTAAACCTAGTGATTGACATTTCACCTAAACCTAGTGTATGTCTGTCAATAGCGGTGAGAGTTTCCCCTTCATGAATCAGTGGAGAGATCTTGTGAGGTACTGGTGAAGGATGGAAGGAAGAGGGTGAGGGAGGGAGGGAGGGAGGGAGGAGGGTCAGGGAGGAGTGAGGGAGGGAGTGAGGGAAGGTGAGGGAGGAGGGAGGATAAGGAAGGGGAAGGGGGGGGGGGAAGATAATTAATCTACCACTTGGATTTATGTGTACTAGTGAGGGGGGGTGGAGGAGGCAGGGTGCTGGTAGGGGGAGGGAGAAAAGAAAGAAAGAAAGAAAAACTGAGAGATACAAACAAGCCCGACTAGCGGAGAGAGAGAGAGAGAGAGAGAGAGAGAGAGAGAGAGAGAGAGAGAGAGAGAGAGAGAGAGAGAGAGAGAGAGAGAGAGAGAGCTATAACTGCATCATCAACTAATTATACTCATTAGGGAACATATTATCTGCAGGTGTCACCCCAGGTAATATATTGTATTGAGGTGGGCGAGGTACACTAGCAGTCCCTTATACCCCTCACAGAGCTCATTAACTCCTCGCTAAGGCACGGCATTAAGCGCTTTCGATGCCAATTTAGACTCCTTATCACCCTCCTTGACTTACCTTCGGGGCTGCCAGCTACTTCCACCAGATTATCATTATTTTAGCATTTAGGGTCGACAAGTACGATAGGTTTAGCTTTAGCTGAGGTTTGTAGTGGGAGATTTAAGCGTGAGTGTGTGTGGGGGTTACAGGTACAGGTATATGTACAGACACAGATACAATTAAAAGTACAGGTACGGACACAAGTAGAGTTATAACTACAGGTAGAGACACAGGTACAGGTATAACTACAGGTACAGACACAAGTACAGGTATAACTACAGGTACAGACACAGGTACAGGTATAACTACAGGTAGAGACATAGGTACAGGTATAACTACAGGTACAGACACAGGTACAGGTATAAGTACAGGTACAGACACAGGTACAGGTATAACTACAGGTACAGACACAGGTACAGGTATAAGTACAGGTACAGACACAGGTACAGGTATAAGTACAGGTACAGACACAGGTACAGGTATAAGTACAGGTACAGACACAGGTACAGGTATAAGTACAGGTACAGACACAGGTACAGGTATAAGTACAGGTACAGACACAGGTACAGGTATAAGTACAGGTACAGACACAGGTACAGGTATAAGTACAGGTACAGACACAGGTACAGGTATAAGTACAGGTACAGACACAGGTACAGGTATAAGTACAGGTACAGACACAGGTACAGGTATAAGTACAGGTACAGACACAGGTACAGGTATAAGTACAGGTACAGACACAGGTACAGGTATAAGTACAGGTACAGACACAGACACAGGTACAGGTATAAGTACAGGTACAGACACAGGTACAGGTATAAGTACAGGTACAGACACAGGTACAGGTATAAGTACAGGTACAGACACAGGTACAGGTATAAGTACAGGTACAGACACAGGTACAGGTATAAGTACAGGTACAGACACAGGTACAGGTATAAGTACAGGTACAGACACAGGTACAGGTATAAGTACAGGTACAGACACAGGTACAGGTACAGGTATAAGTACAGGTACAGACACAGGTACAGGTATAAGTACAGGTACAGACACAGGTACAGGTACAGGTATAAGTACAGGTACAGACACAGGTACAGGTACAGACACAGGTACAGGTATAGGTACAGGTACAGACACAGGTACAGGTACAGGTATAAGTACAGGTACAGACACAGGTACAGGTATAAGTACAGGTACAGACACAGGTACAGGTATAAGTACAGGTACAGACACAGGTACAGGTATAAGTACAGGTACAGGTACAGGTATAAGTACAGGTACAGACACAGGTACAGGTATAAGTACAGGTACAGACACAGGTACAGGTATAAGTACAGGTACAGACACAGGTACAGGTACAGACACAGGTACAGACACAGGTACAGGTATAAGTACAGGTACAGACACAGGTACAGGTATAAGTACAGGTACAGACACAGGTACAGGTATAAGTACAGGTACAGACACAGGTACAGGTATAAGTACAGGTACAGACACAGGTACAGGTATAAGTACAGGTACAGACAGGTACAGGTACAGGTATAAGTACAGGTACAGACACAGGTACAGGTATAAGTACAGGTACAGACACAGGTACAGGTATAAGTACAGGTACAGACACAGGTACAGGTATAAGTACAGGTACAGACACAGGTACAGGTATAAGTACAGGTACAGACACAGGTACAGGTTACAGGTACAGACACAGGTACAGGTATAAGTACAGGTACAGACACAGGTACAGGTATAAGTACAGGTACAGACACAGGTACAGGTATAAGTACAGGTACAGACACAGGTACAGGTACAGGTATAAGTACAGGTACAGACACAGGTACAGGTATAAGTACAGGTACAGACACAGGTACAGGTACAGGTATAAGTACAGGTACACAGGTACAGACACAGGTACAGGTATAAGTACAGGTACAGACACAGGTACAGGTACAGGTATAAGTACAGGTACAGACACAGGTACAGGTATAAGTACAGGTACAGACACAGGTACAGGTATAAGTACAGGTACAGACACAGGTACAGGTATAAGTACAGGTACAGACACAGGTACAGGTATAAGTACAGGTACAGACACAGGTACAGGTATAAGTACAGGTACAGACACAGGTACAGGTATAAGTACAGGTACAGACACAGGTACAGGTATAAGTACAGGTACAGACACAGGTACAGGTACAGGTATAAGTACAGGTACAGACACAGGTACAGGTATAAGTACAGGTACAGACACAGGTACAGGTATAAGTACAGGTACAGACACAGGTACAGGTATAAGTACAGGTACAGACACAGGTACAGGTATAAGTACAGGTACAGACACAGGTACAGGTATAAGTACAGGTACAGACACAGGTACAGGTATAAGTACAGGTACAGACACAGGTACAGGTATAAGTACAGGTACAGACACAGGTACAGGTATAAGTACAGGTACAGACACAGGTACAGGTATAAGTACAGGTACAGACACAGGTACAGGTATAAGTACAGGTACAGACACAGGTACAGGTATAAGTACAGGTACAGACACAGGTACAGGTATAAGTACAGGTACAGACACAGGTACAGGTATAAGTACAGGTACAGACACAGGTACAGGTATAAGTACAGGTACAGACACAGGTACAGGTATAAGTACAGGTACAGACACAGGTACAGGTATAAGTACAGGTACAGACACAGGTACAGGTATAAGTACAGGTACAGACACAGGTACAGGTATAAGTACAGGTACAGACACAGGTACAGGTATAAGTACAGGTACAGACACAGGTACAGGTATAAGTACAGGTACAGACACAGGTACAGGTATAAGTACAGGTACAGACACAGGTACAGGTACAGACACAGGTACAGACACAGGTACAGGTATAAGTACAGGTACAGACACAGGTACAGGTATAAGTACAGGTACAGACACAGGTACAGGTACAGGTACAGGTATAAGTACAGGTACAGGTATAAGTACAGGTACAGACACAGGTACAGGTATAAGTACAGGTACAGACACAGGTACAGGTATAAGTACAGGTACAGACACAGGTACAGGTATAAGTACAGGTACAGACACAGGTACAGGTACAGGTATAAGTACAGGTACAGACACAGGTACAGGTATAAGTACAGGTACAGACACAGGTACAGGTATAAGTACAGGTACAGACACAGGTACAGGTATAAGTACAGGTACAGACACAGGTACAGGTATAAGTACAGGTACAGACACAGGTACAGGTATAAGTACAGGTACAGACACAGGTACAGGTATAAGTACAGGTACAGACACAGGTACAGGTATAAGTACAGGTACAGACACAGGTACAGGTATAAGTACAGGTACAGACACAGGTACAGGTATAAGTACAGGTACAGACACAGGTACAGGTATAAGTACAGGTACAGACACAGGTACAGGTACAGGTATAAGTACAGGTACAGACACAGGTACAGGTACACAGGTACAGGTACAGACACAGGTACAGGTATAAGTACAGGTACAGACACAGGTACAGGTATAAGTACAGGTACAGACACAGGTACAGGTATAAGTACAGGTACAGACACAGGTACAGGTACAGGTATAAGTACAGGTACAGACACAGGTACAGGTATAAGTACAGGTACAGACACAGGTACAGGTATAAGTACAGGTACAGACACAGGTACAGGTATAAGTACAGGTACAGACACAGGTACAGGTATAAGTACAGGTACAGACACAGGTACAGGTATAAGTACAGGTACAGACACAGGTACAGGTATAAGTACAGGTACAGACACAGGTACAGTACAGGTACAGGTACAGGTACAGTACAGGTACAGACACAGGTACAGGTATAAGTACAGGTACAGACACAGGTACAGGTATAAGTACAGGTACAGACACAGGTACAGGTATAAGTACAGGTACAGACACAGGTACAGGTATAAGTACAGGTACAGACACAGGTACAGGTACAGACACAGGTACAGACACAGGTACAGGTATAAGTACAGGTACAGACACAGGTACAGGTATAAGTACAGGTACAGACACAGGTACAGGTATAAGTACAGGTACAGACACAGGTACAGGTAGTACAGGTACAGACACAGGTACAGGTACAGGTATAAGTACAGGTACAGACACAGGTACAGGTATAAGTACAGGTACAGACACAGGTACAGGTACAGGTATAAGTACAGGTACAGACACAGGTACAGGTATAAGTACAGGTACAGACACAGGTACAGGTATAAGTACAGGTACAGACACAGGTACAGGTATAAGTACAGGTACAGCCACAGGTACAGATACAGACACAGGTACAGGTATAAGTACAGGTACAGCCACAGGTACAGGTACAGACACAGGTACAGTTATTTCGCTATATCATCCCGTGGTATAGTTTCAACTCAAACCTGTAATGGCCTCTAACTGCTGCCTTTATGTCCGAGTTATTTCTTATAAATATCAAACTATATATCCTTTTAATATATCAATTTCCGCTATATCAGATAACGTCAGTGCTTAAATATCTCTCTATAATATCAGTACATATAGGAGTCATTGCCGCAACCGAGCTCGAGAAATACGTACAGCGCCAGTGTGTGTGTGTGTGTGTAGCTGCGGCCCACTTGTGTATCTCCCATTAAATACAAGGACTACTGTATGTATAACTCACCCTGGGCACAAACCCTCACCCACACAAACCCTCACACCCATCCACACAAACCCTTATACAACACCCCCCCCCACACACAAACCTTCACAGTCTTTTCCCATTTATAGAAGAAGGATCTAATCTCATGCACTACACCTCTACCCTATTGTCAGTCCTATAGTCAATACTCTGATAACCGGCAGGACTGTACCTCAACTTTCTTGCCTTCTTTCTTACCTTTCCTTCATTCTTTCCTATCCTTTCTTCCTTCCTTTCCTTCCTTCCTTCTTTACTCTCTTTCCTTCCTTCCTTCTTTCCTCCTTATCTCCTGTCCTTCCTTCCGTCCCCCTCCTTGTCTCCCACCATCTCCCCTCTCTCCATCTCTCCCCTATCTCTCTGTCTTCATTTGTGTCCCTTTCTCACTCCCTCACCCCCGTCTCGTAATATCTCTCTATCTCTCTCACCTTTATCTCTTAATATCTCTCTATCTCTCTCACCTTTGTCTCTTAATATCTCACTATCTCTCTCACTATCTCTCAGGTAAGGACTACATTATACCTCATCGCTGGGCCGGCCATAAACCACCTCACCTGTCGGGTTGGCTAATTTGACTGAGTACACAACTACCCTGCCCGCCTTCAGCCCCCCACCAGTCCCCATCTCCTCTCCCTCAGTCCCCATCTTCTCTCCCTCAGTCCCAGGCCAGTCCCCATCTTCACTCTCTCAGTCCCCCCACCAGTCCCTATCTTCTCTCCCTCAGTCTCCCTCCAGTCCCCACCTCCTCTCCCTCATTTTACCAACAGTCCCTACCAATTCTCCTCAGTCCCAACCAGTCTCCATCAGTCTCCACCAGTCTATATCAGTCCCCAACCAACAGTCTGCATCAGTCCCCAACCAACAGTCTGCATCAGTCTAGATCAGTCCCCAACCAACAGTCTGCATCAGTCCCCAACCAACAGTCCTCACCAGTCTAGATCAGTCCCCAACCAACAGTCTGCATCAGTCCCCAACCAACAGTCCCCACCAGTCTAGATCAGTCCCCAACCAACAGTCTGCATCAGTCCCCAACCAACAGTCCGCATCAGTCCCCAACCAACAGTCCCCACCAGTCTAGATCAGTCCCCAACCAACGGTCCGCATCAGTCCCCAACCAACAGTCCCCACCAGTCTAGATCAGTCCCCAAACAACAGTCCGCATCAGTCCCCAACCAACAGTCCCCACCAGTCTAGATCAGTCCCCAACCAACAGTCTGCATCAGTCCCCAACCAACAGTCCCCACCAGTCTAGATCAGTCCCCAACCAACAGTCTGCATCAGTCCCCAACCAACAGTCCCCACCAGTCTAGATCAGTCCCTAACCAACAGTCTACATCAGTCCCCAACCAACAGTCCCCACCAGTCTAGATCAGTCCCCAACCAACAGTCTGCATCAGTCCCCAACCAACAGTCCCCACCAGTCTAGATCAGTCCCTAACCAACAGTCTGCATCAGTCCCCAACCAGCAGTCCCCACCAGTCTAGATCAGTCCCCAACCAACAGTCCCCACCAGTCTAGATCAGTCCCCAACCAACGGTCCGCATTAGTCCCCAACCAACAGTCCCCACCAGTCTAGATCAGTCCCCAAACTACAGTCCGCATCAGTCCCCAACCAGCAGTCCCCACCAGTCTAGATCAGTCCCCAACCAACAGTCTGCATCAGTCCCCAACCAACAGTCCCCACCAGTCTAGATCAGTCCCCAACCAACAGTCTGCATCAGTCCCCAACCAACAGTCCCCACCAGTCTAGATCAGTCCCCAACCAACAGTCTGCATCAGTCCCCAAACAACAGTCTGCATCAGTCCCCAACCAACAGTCCCCACCAGTCTAGATCAGTCCCCAACCAACAGTCTGCATCAGTCCCCAACCAACAGTCCCCACCAGTCTAGATCAGTCCCCAACCAACGGTCTCCCCCCAGTCCTAGCGAATCCCCCACAACAGCCCTCTTAAGTCCCCATCCGTCCCCACTTCACCTCTTCAGTTGCCACACGTTATCATCTATACCCCTAGACCCCGTTTAGCCCCGTTTAGCCCCGTGTAGTCCCCAGATTAACGATGACAAACTACAACACAATTGTTTATGTTAATTGGAGTTTATTTGTGAAGAGGCGATTACTGTATGATGTGAGGTGAGGGAGTGAGGGAGTAGGGGTAGAGAGGGAGGGGGTGAGGAGTGAGGGAGTGAGGGAGTGAGGAGTGAGGGAGTGAAGAGTGAGGGAGTAGGGATAGAGAGGGAGGGAGTGAGGGAGTGAGGAGTGAGGGAGTGAGGAGTGAGGGAGTAGGGGTAGAGAGGGAGGGAGTGAGGAGTGAGGGGGTGAGGAGTGAGGGAGTGAGGAGTGAGGGAGTAGGGGTAGAGAGCGAGGGAGTGAGGAGTGAGGGAGTGAAGAGTGAGGGAGTAGGGGTAGAGAGGGAGGGAGTGAGGGAGGGAGGGAGTGAGGAGTGAGGGAGTAGGGGTAGAGAGGGAGGGAGTAGGGGTAGAGAGGGAGGGAGTGAGGGAGTGAGGGAGTGAGGAGTGAGGGAGAGAGTGAGGGAGTGAGGGAGTAGGGGTAGAGAGGGAGGGAGTGAGGAGTGAGGGAGGGAGTGAGGGAGTAGGGGTAGAGAGGGAGGGAGTGAGGAGTGAGGGAGTAGGGGTAGAGAGGGAGGGAGTGAGGGAGTGAAGAGTGAGGGAGTAGGGGTAGAGAGGGAGGGAGTGAGGGAGTGAGGGAGTGAGGAGTGAGGGAGTAGGGGTAGAGAGGGAGGGAGTGAGGAGTGAGGGAGTAGGGGTAGAGAGGGAGGGAAGGAGGGAGCGAGGGAGGGGGCTTGGAAGAAGGGCAGGAGGAAGGAAGGAAGGAAGAAAGGAAGGAGGAAAGGAAGGAAGGCAGGAGGGCGGGGGAAAGAAAGGAGGAAGGAAAGTAAGAGGGAGGGAGAGAGGGAAAGAAGGTAGGAGGGAAGAAAGGAAGGTCAGCAAGAGAGATATACTGTATATAGCGAAGGAATAGTGCAGCAGGGTGTATTAAGAAAAGTCAAACACCTTAATCTGTCAGTCCAGGGGAATAATAAGACATCTCCCCCCCAGACAAGAGAAGATGCAGTGCCTTAGCCAACCACTTTAATCTGTCAGTCCAGGGGAATATTAAGACATCTCCCCCTAGACAAGAGAAGACGCAGTGCCTTAGCCAACCACTTTAATCTGTCAGTCCAGGGGAATATTGAGACATCCCCCCCCCCCCAGACAAGAGAAGACGCAGTGCCTTAGCCAACCACTTTAATCTGTCAGTCCAGGGGAATATTAAGACATCCCCCCCCCCCCCAGACAAGAGAAGACGCAGTGCCTTAGCCAACCACTTTAATCTGTCAGTCCAGGGGAATATTAAGACATCTCCCCCCCAGACAAGAGAAGACGCAGTGCCTTAGCCAACCACTTTTATCCAGGGGCCAACAACAATACCTGGCTGAGTCTTCCTGATGATATCTCTGAGGCGACGAGAAGAAGGAAGAGAAGAAGGAATAGGAGGAGGAGGAGGAGGAGGAGGAGGAGGAGGGGGGAGGAAGGGGAAGGAGAAAGAGTAGGAGTGAGAAGGTGGAAGAAGAAGAAGAGGAAGAGGAATAAGAGGATGAGGAAGAGGGGAGATACCGACAACATGTATATACTATATATGCTCACGTGGAGGTGTGTGTGCCACACAACAAGGTGTCAATACTTTCGAGTTAGCCTGACTGCATATCGAGGCAGACAAACGCCAACGCTGGAAAGACGCTGCCGCTGCCTTTGCCCCTCCCGCACTAGATGTAGCCCCTCACATGTGCAACATCTGTGGACGACCCTACCGGTCCCATATTTGCCTCTTTAGTCACCTCAGAACTCATCAACCTAGGTGACGTCCCTAATAACTCATATCATTGTATCATAGCTGGATGATCGTCATGCTCGATTCCGAGTGACGGCAAAGTAGTAGTAGTACAGCAATAGTACAGTAGTACAGTAGTAGTAGTAGTTGTAGTACAGTAGTAGTAGTACTAGTACAGCCCAGAAGTTATGTTACAGCCTGGATGAGATGTCGACTGTCTTTCTCTCTCCTTCGGTCGGCTTTGCTCTGCCTCAGGGGAACGAGAGCTTCTGCCCCAACTCCGACAACAGCTACAGATATTGACTATGAGGCTACAGTCACTGAATGCCGCATAGATCTGCGGCTCAACTAATTTAACACAGATAGGATAGCTACTTATGTATTAGGATATTTAATATTAAGGTAATAAAATGGTGGCGAAGGAGTGGCTATTGGGGTAGGCTGGAGGCCACGTACTGTAGTAGTATAGTAGTAGTACAGTAGTAGTACAGTAGAAGTACAATAGTAGTACAGTAGTAGTAGTAGTACATTAGTAGTACAGTCATTCCTAAATTAGTGAAACACCCTGACTTAACCCCAGCAGAAAGAGCACTTTTTGCACTTCCATCAAGACTGGGAGGGATGGGACTAACAAATCCAGAGGAGATTGCTGCCACTGAACATTAAAATTCACTTAAGCTCACGGCAGCCCTCACGGACCACATAATAACCCAGAATGCAACAGGGGAAGTGGATACCAGTGAAGTAAATAAGATTCGTAGGTCCACTACGACAGATCGACAGCACTGCCAAAATGATAAGTTGTAGCAACTATTGCTGCAGGTACCGGAAAATTTGAAAAAAAAAGTAGCTATAGCACAGGAGGTGGGCGCCTCGAACTGGTTAACTACGTTACCGATAAGGGCAAATGGTTTCAGTCTTAATAAACAAGAATTTACAGATGCCATTGCTCTAAGGTACGGTCGGCCAGTAGAAGGTTTGCCCTCCCAATGCGTGTGTGGCTCTTCCTATGATGGCGATCACGCCATGGTGTGCAAGAAAGGGGACTTCATATGCATGAGGCATGACGAGGTAAGGGACCTCACAGCAAATATGTTGAAGGAAATCTGCCGGGATGTCATGGTAGAACCGACCTTCCTTCCATTGGATGGTGAGATCTTCCAACACAGGACTTCAAACACATCTAAAGAAGCCCGTGTGGACGTCAGTGCTCGAGGATTCTGGACGCGGGGACAGCGAGCTTTCTTCGACATCAGGATTTTTGATCCCATGGCCGCATGTCACCGTAACCTAGCTCTCGATGCTGCACATAGGAGGAGCGAGAACGACAAGAGAAGGGCATATGGAGAGAGAATTCAAAACGTTGATCAAGGCAGCTTCACTCCTCTAGTGTTCACAACCTCTGGTGGGATGGGACCAAGTGCAAGATGTTTCTACGCCAGACTCGCGGAGGTGATCTCCGAACAGAAGCAGCAGCCCAGAAGTTATGTTACAGCCTGGATGAGATGTCGACTGTCTTTCTCTCTCCTTCGGTCGGCTTTGCTCTGCCTCAGGGGAACGAGAGCTTCTGCCCCAACTCCGACAACTGTTGCAGATATTGACTATGAGGCAACAGTCACTGAATGCCGCATAGATCTGCGGCTCAACTAATTCAACACAGATAGGATAGCTACTTATGTATTAGGATATTTAATATTAAGGTAATTAAATGGTGACGAAGGTGTGGCTATTGGGGGAGGCTGGAGGCCATGTACAGTAGTAGTACAGTAGTAGTAGTACAGTAGTAGTAGTAGTACAGTAGTAGTACAGTATACTGTATATAGTAAGTAATACTCTATACTTACAACCATGCCCGCCACACCTCTCCCACTTTAATGTTTATTAATGTTTCTACTTAATACCTATCCACTTATTTTCTTATCTACTTATTAATTTATATTCATAGTTAATAGCTACCAACATTTTCTTCTGCTTTTACTGTAACAATAGCTTCAGTACAGGCAGATGACAGGCGAACGTTCGTCAGGCGTAGGTCCTATAAGGTAGTAAATTCACTAATGCCAGGCGCTGTTGATTGTTTACACGGGCTGAGAGTAAACCTCTAGATACTTATATTTGACTCGACTCTGAATTTTTGGCAAACTTGACATAATGTAAATATCTCCTCTACACACACACACACACACACACACACACACACACACAGACAGACAAGCGCATATACAAATGATAAACTAATAAGCACTAATTGGTTGAAACTACACAGGCGATTCAATTTATGATATAATTTAATGTACAAGATATCGAGTGGTGTGATCCAGGCCCCCCCCACACCCCACACCCTCACCTTGCGTGGGTCTTCATCCTATTACAGAAATTGTACTTTTAACCTACAATACCTACCAATTTCACCAATTAGAGTCATCGCCCGTAACCAATCACATTTTAACTACTATCAATAAATGCTCAGGTGTTTTTTTTTTCTATTCATAATCTCTCTCTCTCTCTCTCTCTCTCTCTCTCTCTCTCTCTCTCTCTCAGGGCAATTATAGTTTTTGTCAGATAGGTGGGTTAATTTTGTACCTGGCAAAGTGTATCCTGTTGCCTATGAGTTAATATATCTGTGGTAGTTTCTCTCTCCTTCTCTCTCTGTTTATCTGTCAGTTCTCTTCATTAGTGGTGTGTGTGTGTGTGGTTTCTGACGTTAACAGGTTAAACTGGTGATATAGGTAAGGTTTCTCGTTGATTTGGCGATTTTATGGATGGGAACTAATGAAAGTTTTCTTTAAATGCCATTATATTATCATGTAAAACTGAACACTCAATTTTACTACCCAACGACCAATAATATTTACGGTCAATTTGTTAAAACACTTTTATTTACAACTACAAGTCCAATTTAATTACAGAAAAATTCTCAATTACATAAACAAAACTTCCAATTACAAATAATAACATCCAGTTGCAGTAATAATATATTTCATTACAATAACAAGAAAATAACATTACATTAAAATTACAATAACGAGTTTAATTACATAAGAATGAGGTGTGTGTGTGTGTGTGTGTGTGTGTGTGTGTGTGTGTGTGTGTCAGTTTTTTGGTTTCAAGGGACGTTAATAAAAGCTTCTGAATGTAAAGCGAAGGTGAATGGGTGAGTATCTCTCTCTCTCTCTCTCTCTCTCTCTCTCTCTCTCTCTCTCTCTCTCTCTCTCTTACTTTATCATTCCTTCTCACTTTTTATTCACATTTCTCTCCACTTTTTATTTCATTCTCTTTGTGTTATTTGTTGCTCTTTGTCCTTCTCTTTTCTCTGCCTGTCTAGGTCTCTCTATCAGTGATTGGTGATGTTATTGATGGTGATTGGTGATGTTATTGATGGTGATTGGTGATGTTACTGATGGTGATTGGTGATGGTGATGTTATTGATGGTGATTGGCGATGTTATTGATGGTGATTGGTGATGGTGATTGGTGATGTTATTGGTGGTGATTAGTGATGTTATTGATGGTGATGTTATTGATGGTGATTGTTGATGGTGATTGGTGATGGTGATTGGTGATGTTATTGATGGTGACTGGTGATGGTGATTGGTGATGTTATTGGTGGTGATTAGTGATGTTATTGATGGTGATGTTATTGATGGTGATTGGTGATGTTATTGATGGTGATTGTTGATGGTGATTGGTGATGGTGATTGGTGATGTTATTGATGGTGATTGGTGATGTTATTGATGATGACTGGTGATGTTATTGATGGTGATAAGTGATGTTATTGATGATGACTGGTGATGTTATTGATGGTGATAAGTGATGTTATTGATGGTGATTAGTGATGTTATTGATGGTGGTTAGTGATGTTATTGATGGTGATGAGTTATGTTATTGATGATGATTGGTGATGTTATTGCTGGTGATTAATGATGTTATTGATGGTGATTGTTATATTATTGACGGTAATTTATCACTGGTGATTTTTTAGTGAGGGTATTAATGGTGACTCCCTTACTCCTTCTCCCTCACCATTTCTTCACCCATCTTCCCTCACCTTCAACCAATCACAACTCCCCAACTCCCTTACCCCCCCCCCCCCCACTCCTTTCCTCACCCTCCCTCACCCTCCATGATCACCATCCGCGCGCTCCGGACAATTTTATATGAAGTACCCAATTGACTTTTTGCCGAGCAGTAATAATAGCGGTGTGTGCACTGTCCTCCCTCCCTCCCTCCCTGGGTTTTGCCACGCAGAACACCCCCACACTGGAGACTAATTTGCATAGACGAGGGCCAATCGGAGTGGATTCGGGGCAGGAGCGGGCGGACTCACCAGCACACGCCCAGCGCTACCGGTTCTGTACGACCGCTAAGGAGTTATAGTGGTGGAGCGGCACCTGGTTATCCTTCCCTCCCTCCCTCTCTCCCTCCTTCCCTCTACTTCCCTACGTCCCTCTCCTTCCTTCTACCTCCCTCTCTAACTATCACTCTCCTTCTCCCTAACTATTGATATTACTCTTTCTTTATCTCCTTCCATCTACCTCCCTCCTTCACTATCACTCTCCTTCCCCCTAACTATTGATATTCCTCTCTCTCTCTCTCTCTCTCTCTCTCTCTCTCTGTGACGTGATAGGGGTGTGGAGGTACTGTGATATGAAATGTGTAAGAAGGTACTATGAGGTGACAGATGTGTGGAGGTACTATGAGGTCACAGGTGTGCAGAGGTACTGTGAGGTTACAGGTGTGTGGAAATACTGTGAGGTAAATAAGAGGTATGTGGAGGCACTGTAAGGTGACAGGTGTGTGGAGGTACTGTGATATGAAACGTGTAAGAAGGTACTATGAGGTGACACATGTGTGGAGGTACTATGAGGTCACAGGTGTGCAGAGGTAATGTGAGGTAACAAATGGGTGGAGGTAATGTGAGGTAGCAAGTGTGTGGAGGTACTGTGAGGTAACAAGTGTGTGGAAGTACTGTGAGGTAAATAAGAGGTATGTGGAGGTACTGTGAGGCAACAAGTGTGTAGAGGTACTGTAAAGTGACAGGTGTGTGGATATACTGTGAGGTAACAAGTGTGTGGAGGTACTGTGAGGTAACAAGTGTGTGGAGGTACTGTGAAGTAACAAGTGTGTGGAGGTACTGTGAAGTAACAAGTGTGTGGAGATACTGTGAGGTAACAAGTGTGTGGAGGTACTGTGAGGTAACAAGTGTGTGGAGGTACGGTGAGGTAACAAGTGTGTGGAGGTACTGTGAAGTAACAAGTGTGTGGAGATACTGTGAGGTAACAAGTGTGTGGAGGTACTGTGAGGTAACAAGTGTGTGGAGGTACTGTGAGGTAACAAGTGTGTGGAGGTACTGTGAGGTAACAAGTGTGTGGAGGTACGGTGAGGTAACAAGTGTGTGGAGGTACGGTGAGGTAACAAGTGTGTGGAGGTACGGTGAGGTAACAAGTGTGTGGAGGTACGGTGAGGTAACAAGTGTGTGGAGGTACTGTGAGGTAACAAGTGTGTGGAGGTACTGTGAGGTAACATGTGTGTGGAGGTACTGTGAGGTAACAAGTGTGTGGAGGTACGGTGAGGTAACAAGTGTGTGGAGGTACTGTGAGGTAACAAGTGTGTGGAGGTACTGTGAGGTAACAAGTGTGTGGAGGTACGGTGAGGTAACAAGTGTGTGGAGGTACGGTGAGGTAACAAGTGTGTGGAGGTACGGTGAGGTAACAAGTGTGTGGAGGTACGGTGAGGTAACAAGTGTGTGGAGGTACTGTGAGGTAACGAGTGTGTGGAGGTATGGTGAAGTAACAAGTGTGTGGAGGTACTGTGAGGTAACAAGTGTGTGGAGGTACGGTGAGGTAACAAGTGTGTGGAGGTACGGTGAGGTAACAAGTGTGTGGAGGTACGGTGAGGTAACAAGTGTGTGGAGGTACGGTGAGGTAACAAGTGTGTGGAGGTACGGTGAGGTAGCAAGTGTGTGGAGGTACGGTGAGGTAACAAGTGTGTGGAGGTACTGTGAGGTAACAAGTGTGTGGAGGTACGGTGAGGTAACAAGTGTGTGGAGGTTCGGTGAGGTAACAAGTGTGTGGAGGTAATGTGAGGTAACAAGTGTGTGGAGGTACTGTGAGGTAACAAGTGTGTGGAGGTACTATGGGGTGACAGGTGTGTGGAGGTATTGTGAGGTTACAGGTGTGTGGAGGTACTGTGAGGTGACAGATGTGTGGAAGAATTGTGAGGTAACATGTGTGTGGAGGTACTATTGGGTGACAGGTGTGTTGAGGTACTGTGAGGTGACAGGTGTGTGGAGGTATTGTGAGGTTATAGGTGTGTTGAGGTACTGTAACCCCGAGGGCAACCTCACTTCACCTGGAGACCTGACAACGATAACCTTACAAAATATGACGGTTGAGGATGATCTCACCGCCAGATGTGAGGTTGTTGAGTTCCACAACAATTTAAATAATTATTTTCATCATGCACAAAGACAGAATATACCATACAGAAGACTCAGATCAAATAACAATGACCCCAAATGGATAAATAATTATTTAAAGAATATTATTGGCCAAAGGAAGACTATAGGTAGGAGAATAAATCGTGGTGAAGTTTACCTCCGAGATTATTATAAGGTACAGGCCAATAGGGTTAAGACCGAGATAAGAAAAGCAAAGAGGAATAATGAACTGAAGGTAGCAAGGGAGGCGAAGTCAAGCCCCAAGGGATTCTTCCAAATGTGTCAAACTAAAACAAGAGACAAAATTGGACCAATACACAGTCGGATACCGGCGAGCTAACGGATAACAACAGAGAAATGAGCAATAATCTGAACAGATATTTTTCAACAGCTTTAACAACCGAGAATTTAAACATGATACAAGAGGCACCGATTATATACAGAGATAGTGAAGAACCAGCCACTGTCGCTATCTCCTGAGGAGTTTCCCCCCCTGCCGGCCAACTCGAGTACTACACGTCTACCCTCTGTGGTATTAACAGTAACCCTCAAAACCGAGTGACAGGCGCACCTCCCACTCTGTCTGGGAGTCACCCTCAACAGTACAGGTCATCCTAATTCTGTTGGTTGTAGCACTTGTGAGTACGTTACCTCCCACTATTATAATTTTCAGAGATCTTCCTTTTTCACACCTCAGTGACCCTGAGTTTTTACTGTTCCTTAATCAGTATCAATGTTCCCACAATGATGATGCTAGTGTCATTCCCTTAGATGTACTGGACCGTAAGTGTTACACCCCCTTTACCCATGGTGTCGACACAATACTCCCTCATATCTATCCTGATGCCTTTCTACAAAACTCACTGGGTTACACCAACCCAAACTGTAACTATTACTTTCCTGACTCCCCCGAGTTTAGTTCTAGTCTCCTACTACCTCATTCCTTCTCCTTGATTAGCCATAACATCAGCAGTATTCCCCTTCATCTAGATACGTTTTTAGATCAGTGTTTATCTTCTATTGCCCACAAATTTGATGTACTTGTGTTCTTTGGGACCAAACTCACTAACGATATTGAACATTTGTATAACATTCCTAATTATAACATACACTGCGTCAACACGCCACAACACAGTGGTGGTGTCGCCCTATATGTTGATACCAAGTATAACACTTCTGTAAGAGATGAATTAAAGGGTCAGGAGGAGTACATGGAAATATCCTAGTAGGAGTAATCTACAGAAGACCCCACACTTATGTAAGGAATTTTCTTGATAAATTTTCGGAGCTTATCTCTATCATAAGTTCAGAGAGGAAACACTGCTACATCACAGGAGATTTCAACCTTGATCTATTAAAATCAGAAACTGACATCTCAGTATTAGACCTTCTTGCTACCTGCCATTCCAAACTCTTCTTCAACACTATAACCAAACTCACCAGAGTAACTGCCACCTCTGCCACTGTGATAGATCATATCTGGACTAACAACACTCCTAACAATCTTGCAAGTGGAATTATTTATAACAATATCTAGGATGATTTCCCAGTTTTTGCCATGTATAAAACCGCCACAAGACCTGAAAGGTCTAGTAGAGTCTCAATTCAATACAGAGACTACTGCGCCGACAACTTGCTCCTTTTTGAAAACAAACTAATGAATGCTAACTGGGATCTTGTCTATGCCTCCGACAACCCTAACGTGAACAGCTGCAACTTTTCTTGCATCTTCAGTGCTTGCTTTGATAAATGGTTCCCGCTCAAGACTAAGTCAGCGAAAACTGTATCCATTTCCAAACCCAATATCACAAACGAAATTAAGATAATGATAAAAGAAAAACACAAACTCCAAAAGAAATTTGCAAAAAGACCCATAACTTTCGGTGATGCTTACCGAAGTATCAGAAATAGAGTAACTCAAGCAGTTAGAAATGCCAGACGTAGCTATTATGCAAATAAGCTCCAGTCAGCATCAGGCGACGGTAAGAAAACCTGGAATGTCATAAATTCTATTCAGAACAGGAACACTCAGCCTTTGGCCCCCCACTCAGCTTTTATGATAAATGATTCAGTGTTAACGGAACCCTCCCTCATTGCTAACCACTTCAATGAATATTTTATTAATGTTGACAAAAATCTTGCAGAGAGCATCCCTGATCACCATGAGGAATTTAGAGCCTACCTGCAAAACAGACAGCAAAATGAGCTGTTCTTATCCCCTGTCACATCAAATGAATTACTGGCCATGATAAAATTGTCCAAAGATGCAGCAGCAGGCGAGGACAATATAACAATGAGCATCATTAAGAAAGTAGCCCACTTATTACTACCTGTCCACCTACACATTTGTAACTCCTCCTTCACTAGTGGTGTCTTTCCGGATAAACTGAAAATTGCTAAAGTCCACCCGGCATATAAAAAATCTGGGGACAAAGATCTCTTGAAGAACTACCGCCCCATATCAGTCCTCCCAGCCTTGAGTAAGATACTGGAGAAGCTAGCATGTAATAGACTAAATTCCTTCTGCAATGCCAATAACATCTTTACAGACTCCCAGTTTGGATTTAGAGCTAGAAGGTAGACTGAGAGTGCTCTGCTATCCTTTAATAATGACATCTTAAATTTATTTGATGACAGTAAGTTCACAGTCGGTCTATTCTTGGACTTCTCTAAAGCCTTCGATACTGTCGACCATACCATCCTCCTTTCAAAGCTTGAACATTACGGCGTTAGGGGCCTGTCCCACAATTGGTTTACCTCATATCTGTCCAACAGGATGCAGTATGTCTGCTATAATAATCACCAATCTGACTCCTCGCCAATCTTGTATGGCGTCCCCCAAGGTTCCATCCTCGGTCCAGTACTGTTTTTGTTGTACATAAACGACATAGTCCACTGCAACACATTCATAAGATACAGCTTATTTGCCAGCAACTCAGACCTCCATTCCTTGATGAGAACTATGAACACTGAATTGACTAAAGCCAGGACCTGGGTAATACGTAATAAACTGACCTTAAACCTTGAGAAAACCCACTACACGATCTTTCAAAGAAGGAAAAACTTACCCCCAGACTTGGACCCCCTGTACCTTGGTAATACAGTCCTTAAACGCGAACAAAATACTTAATTCCTCGGAGTTATTGTTGATGAGAAACTTAACTGGAGAAACCACATACAAGCCTTTCACAGTAAAGTCAATAAACAGGGCAATATCATGTATCACACTCGACAGTCACTCACTCTCACAGTAATGAAAGAAATCTATCATGATCTTGTTTACCAACACCTGATACACTGTCACACACTGTGGGGGGGCCTCTGGCTCTTCAAAAACATAATCCTTGGTTACTGCACAAAAGAGAGTTGTACGGACAATGACCCACTTGAAAAAAACAGATCACACAAACGAAAAATTTGGTAAATTGAAAATGTTAAAATTCGAAGAAATTAACACCTACTGCTGTGCCCTCTTTGTTTACAAATCTATCAATCACTTGCTTGACAATAATTATTTCCAGTTCCGGAAAAATCAGAGCTACAACTTAAGGCACCCGGAGTTACTGAGACCACCCCGGATGCGTTCCTCTCAGTCCCAGACCTCCATAAAATACCATGGTGTGAAGGTGTGGAACAACTTACCCCCACCCATCCGAGCGGAGACTGCGCTCCATTCCTTTAAATCATCTCTTAAAAAATATCTATTATCTAAGTATTAATATTTCTTGTAATACCTACTATATTTACAGTACCTGCTTTTATTGTACCATAAAAACCGTTTTATCGGAAATTATCATGCAAATAAATAAGAAATTACCATTGCAATAAACATTATTTGCCAACTAGACATAATCCTGACAGCTCTGTCCTCTTGTTCAACCTTGTTACTGTACAACCCATGTTGTGCTGCTCCCCCATTATACTTATGGTTTTCAATTCCACTGTAATTTATGTATATATAAATAAATAAATAAATAAATTAAAAAAATATAATAAATACAAAATAAATATATATTGAAGTGATAACCGTGGTAACATTATGAGATGTTCTTATTACCACCATGCTATTGTAATATTCCATATGTTACTAAATGTTACACAATACTTCCTTGAGTTAAATGTATAGTATATATGAGGTGCCTAAAAGAGAGCTCAGGTTCTCAACTGGCTCAGCCATGTTAATATTGTTATTATTATCCACTCTGTATCTGTGTTTTTCTGGCTAAATAAACTTTCAATTCAATTCAAAGATAGTAGTGACTAGTAACGATGTTAATAAACAAATAGACAAACTAAAGTCTTATAAGTCACCAGGTCCCGATGACATATTTGCCAGAGTATTAAAGGGACGTTAGGAAGAGCTTATTATGCTCTTAGCAAAATAGTTTTACAATATCATTAAAAATGGGTGTAGTACCAAAATCCTGGAGAATATCGAAAATGTGATACAGATGTTCAAGAAGGGAGGTAGATGACCGTCCAAGCAGTTTAACTTCAATTTTAAGCAAATTGCTGGAAGCAGTAATTTCAAACTCTATTCGAAATCCCCTCGAGAAGCACAAGTTGATCACTGATTCCAAACATGGCTTCACAAGTGGTCGTTCATGTCTGACTAATCTATTAACATTCTTTTCAACTGTTTTTTTTTTTTTTGAATCAGTGGATGGCGGGTACGATTATGATGTGGTATACCTCTACTTTATCAAAGCCTTCGACAGTCCCCCACGAAGGACTAATACGAAAAGTGGAGGCTCATAGAATTGGAGAAGATATTCTAAAATGAATTAGGGCGTGGTCATAGGACAGAAAACAGCGAGTAAGCATAAACGGCACTAAATTTGATTGGGGTGACGTCACTAGCGGAGTACCCCAAGGCTCAGTACTTGGACCATTACTATTTATTATATACGTAAACAACATAGATATAGGCGTAGACAGCAAAATAAATTCGCTGACGACACTAAACATAGAGCACGTAATTAAATTTGCCGTTGTTATAGAGAAATCCGACTGTGAGAAAGACTTGGGAATAATGATAAGTAGGAATCTTAAACCAAGACAATAATGTGTATTTGCTCGAAACAAGGCTAACAAAGTACTTGAGTAATGTGAGGTGGCCAGATACTGTGAGGAGACAGGTGTGTGTGGAAGTATTGTGAGGTGACAGGTGTGTGGATGAATTTAGATGCAACAGGTGTGTGGAAGTACTGTGAGATGATAGGTGTGTGGAGGTTACAGGTGTGAAGAGGTTATGTGAGGTTACAGGTGTGTGGATGTATTGAGGTGACGGGTGTGTGGAGGTACTGTGAGGTTACAGGAGTGTGGAGTACTGTGAGGTGACGGGTGTGTGGATTAATTAAGAGGTGACAGGTGTGTGAAGTACTGTGAGGTTACAGGTGTGTGGAGGTACTCTGATGTGATAGGAAGGTGAGGGAAGGTGAAGGAGGTAGGGAAGGTGAGAGAGTGAGGGAGGATAAGGGAGGGTAAATGAGTGAGGAAGGGTGAAGGAGTGAGGAAGGGTGAAGGAGTGAGGAAGGATGAAGGAGAGTCAGGGAGGGCGAAGGAGAGTGAAGGAGTGATGGAAGGGTGAAGGAGTGAGGAAGGGTGAAGGAGTGAGGAAGGGTGAAGGAGTGAGGAAGGGCGAAGAAGACTGAGGGAGGGCGAAGGAGAGTGAAGGAGTGATGGAAGCTAAAGGAATGATGAAGGGCGAAGAAGAGTAAGGGAGGGTGAAGGAGTGAGGGAAAGGTGAAGGAGTGAGGGAAAGGTGAGGGAGTGAGTGAGGGGAGGTGAGGGGGTGGAAGTTTAATGCATGTAGAATGGGGGAAAAGGGGAGGGAGAGTAAGGGAGGGAGGGAGGAAGTATGTGGATTACAACACAAACTATAATAATTCTTCGGTACACAAGGAGGTAACAGACACTGCACTCGACAACCTACACTTCCTCAATTGTAAAATCAAGTACCAATTTAAAACTGATTGGACTAGGAATGCCCCCGACATCGAACCAGTGGTCTCTAGGACAGGATGAAAGCACTGCATCCACTTAGCCACCACTCCCTTAGTAAAGCTAGGTACCTATTTACAGCTAGCGGTGTATCCAGCGACACAACTAACCATATTACAAAAATTGTCCTAGCTTAAAAAATACTTATTTGGTGACCTATTAAGACTGGCTGTGACCAATGTGTGAAGTGAATCTGATAAAACACCTGACACACGTGACACAACACCTGACACATATGACACAACACCAGACATACATGACAATACATGACATACATGACACGATACCTGACACATATGAAACAACACCTGACACAATACCTGACACATGACACAACATCTGACACATGACACATCTGACACATGACACAACATCTGACACATATGACACAACAGTTGACACATGACACAGCACCTGGCATATATAATATAGCACCTGGCACACATGACACAACACCTGACACACAAGGCACAACACCTCATATACTTGGCACAACACCTGACACATATGACACAAAACCTCATATGCTTGGCACAACACCTGAAACATATGACACAACACCTGACACACATGACGCATATGACACAACACTTCATATACGTGGCACAACACCTGACACATATGACAACACCTGACACATTGCACAACATCCTACACACAGGGCACAACACCTGACACATATGACACAATAGCTCCCAGACATTGCACAACACCTGACACACAGGGCACAACACCTGACACACATTGCACAACACCCGACACACATGACAACACCTGATACACATGACAACACTTGACACATGAAACAACACCTGACACAACACCCGACACACATGACAACACCTGACACACATGACAACACCTGACACACACATGGCAACACTTGACACATGAAACACTACCTGACACACATGACAACACCTGACACATTGCACAACATCCTACACACAGGGCACAACACCTGACACATATGACACAATAGCTGCCAGACATTGCACAACACCCGACACACATGACACTACCTGACGCACACGACACGACACCTGACACACATGACCTTCTGGCAGCCTTCTGGCTGCCAAGCTCTTTCAGTAAACCGTTAATTATTATTATTATTATTATTATCTGACACATATGAAACAGCACCTGACACATATGACAACAGCTGACACACATGAAACAACACCTGACACATGACATACCACCTGACACAACACCTGACACATGGCGCAACACCTGACGTACTTGAAACAATACCTGACACACTTGACACAACTGGCACATATGATATAGCACTTGCCACACATGACACAGCACCTGACATACTTGGCACAACACCTGACACATAACACAATACCCAACACACATTGCACAACACCTGATATATATGACACCACACCTGACACATGGCACCACACCTGACACATATGGCACAATAGCTAACACACATTGCACAACACCTGACACACATGGCACAACACCTCATATACTTGGCACAACGCCTGACACACATGACACAATACCTGACACATGGTACAACACCTGACACACATGACACAACACCTGACTCATGACACAACACTTGACACATATGATGCAACACCTGAGAAATATGACAGCCTGTGACACTTATGACCACATATGACACAACACCTGATACATGAATACTCCTAAAACACATGACACTCATGACACAACAAACACCTGACACCCATGACACAGAACAAAACGTATGGCAACACATAACGTACGACAAAACACATAACGTGCGACACAACACAAAACGTGCGACACAACACATAACGTACAACACATAACGTACGACACAACACATAACGTACGACACAACACATAACGTACGACACAACACATAACGTACGACACAACACATAACGTGCGACACAACACAAAACGTGCGACACAACACATAACGTGCGACACAACACATAACGTGCGGCACAACACATAACGTGCAACAGAACACATAACGTACGACACAACACATAACGTGCGACACAACACATAACGTGCGGCACAACACATAACGTACGACACAACACACAACGTGCGGCACAACACATAACGTACGGCACAACACATAACGTGCGACACAACACATAACGTGCGGCACAACACATAACGTGCGGCACAACAAATAACGTACGACACAACACATAACGTACGACACAACACATAACGTGCGGCACAACACATACCGTGCGACACAACACATAACGTGCGACACAACACATAACGTGCGACACAACACATAACGTACGACACAACACATAACCTACGACACAACACATAACGTGCGCCACAACACATAACGTGCGACAAAACACATAACGTGCGACACAACACATAACGTACGACACAACACATAACGTGCGACACAACACATAACGTGCGACACAACACATAACGTGCGACACAACACATAACGTGCGACACAACACATAATGTGCGACACAACACATAACGTACGACACATAACGTGTGACACAACACATAACGTGCGACACAACACATAACGTGCGACACAACACATAACGTGCGACACAACACATAACGTACGACACAACACATAACGTGCGACACAACACATAACGTACGACACAACACATAACGTACGACACAACACATAACGTGCGACACAACACATACGACACACATAACGTGCGACACAACACATAACGTGCGACACAACACATAACGTGCGACACAACACATAACGTACGACACAACACATAACGTGCGACACAACACATAACGTACGACACAACACATAACGTGTGACACAACACATAACGTACGACACAACAAATAACGTGCGACACAACACATAACGTGCGACACAACACATAACGTACGACACAACACATAACGTGCGACACAACACATAACGTGTGACACAACACATAACGTGCGACACAACACATAACGTGCGACACAACACATAACGTACGACACAACACATAACGTGCGACACAACACATAACGTGCGACACAACACATAACGTACGACACAACACATAACGTACGACACAACACATAACGTGCGACACAACACATAACGTGCGACACAACACATAACGTGCGACACAACACATAACGTGCGACACAACACATAACGTGCGACACAACACATAACGTGCGACACAACACATAACGTGCGACACAACACATAACGTGCGACACAACACATAACGTGCGACACAACACATAACGTACGACACATAACGTGTGACACAACACATAACGTGCGACACAACACATAACGTGCGACACAACACATAACGTGCGACACAACACATAACGTACGACACAACACATAACGTGCGACACAACACATAACGTACGACACAACACATAACGTACGACACAACACATAACGTGCGACACAACACATAACGTACGACACAACACATAACGTGCGACACAACACATACCGTACGACACAACACATAACGTGCGACACAACACATAACGTGCGACACAACACATAAAGTACGACACAACACGTAATGTGCGGCACAACACATAACGTGCAACACAACACATAACGTGCGACACAACACATAACGTGCGACACAACACATAACGTACGACACAACACATAACATGCGACACAACACATAACGTGCGACACAACACATAACGTACGACACAACACATAATGTGCGACACAACACATAACGTGCGACACAACACATAACGTGCGACACAACACATAACGTGCGACACAACACATAACGTGTGACACAACACATAACGTGCGACACAACACATAACGTACGAGACAACACATAACGTACAACACAACACATAACGTGCGACACAACACATAACGTGCGACACAACACATAACGTACGACACAACACATAACGTACGACACAACACAATGTGCGACACAACACATAACGTACGACACAACACATAACGTGCGACACAACACATAACGTGCGACACAACACATAACGTGCGACACAACACATAATGTGCGACACAACACATAACGTACGACACATAACGTGCGACACAACACATAACGTGCGACACAACACATAACGTGCGACACAACAGATAACGTGCGACACAACACATAACGTACGACACATAACGTGCGACACAACACATAACGTGCGACACAACACATAACGTGCGACACAACACATAACGTGCGACACAACACATAACGCACGACACAACACATAACGTACGACACAACACATAACGTCCGACACAACACATAACGTACGACACAACACAACGTGCGACACAACACATAACGTGCGACACAACACACACATAACGTGCGACACAACACATAACGTGCGACACAACACATAACGTGCGACACAACACATAATGTACGACACATAACGTGCGACACAACACATAACGTGCGACACAACACATAACGTGCGACACAACACATAACGTGCGACACAACACATAACGTACAACACAACACATAACGTGCGACACAACACATAACGTGCGACACAACACATAACGTACAACACAACACATAACGTGCAACACAACAAATAACGTACGACACAACACATAACGTACGACACAACACATAACGTGCGACACAACACATAACGTACGACACAACACATAACGTGCGACACAACACATAACGTGCGACACAACACATAACGTACGACACAACACATAACGTACGACACAACACATAACGTACGACACAACACATAACGTACGACACAACACATAACGTGCGACACAACACATAACGTACGACACAACACATAACGTGCGACACAACACATAACGTGCGACACAACACATAACGTACAACACAACACATGACGTGCGACACAACACATAACGTACGACACAACACATAACGTGCGACACAACACATAACGTGCGACACAACACATAACGTACGACACAACACATAACGTACGACACAACACATAACGTATGACACAACACATAACGTGCGACACAACACATAACGTACGACACAACACATAACGTGCGACACAACACATAACGTACGACACAACACATAACGTACGACACAACACATAACGTACGACACAACACATAACGTGCGACACAACACATAACGTGCGACACAACACATAACGTGCGACACAACACATAACGTGCGACACAACACATAATGTGCGACACAACACATAACGTGCGACACAACACATAACGTACGACACAACACATAACGTGCGACACAACACATAACGTACGACACAACACATAACGTACGACGCAACACATAACGTGCGACACAACACATAACGTACGAAACAACACATAACGTGCGACACAACACATAACGTGCGACACAACACATAATGTGCGACACAACACATAACGTGCGAGACAACACATAACGTGCGACACAACACATAACGTACAACACAACACATAACGTGCGACACAACACATAACGTGCGACACAACACATAATGTGCGACACAACACATAACGTATGACACAACACATAACGTGCGACACAACACATAACGTACGACACATAACGTACGACACAACACATAACGTGCGACACAACACATAACGTACGACACATAACGTACGACACAACACATAACGTGCGACACAACACATAACGTACGACACAACACATAACGTGCGACACAACACATAACGTGCGACACAACACATAACGTGCGACACAACACATAACGTGCGACACAACACATAACGTACGACACAACACATAACGTACGACACAACACATAACGTACGACACAACACATAACGTACAACACAACACATAACGTGCGACACAACACATAACGTACGACACAACACATAACGTGCGACACAACACATAACGTACGACACAACACATAACGTGCGACACAACACATAACGTGCGACACAACACATAACGTACGACACAACACATAACGTGCGACACAACACATAACGTACAACACAACACATAACGTACGACACAACACATAACGTGCGACACAACACATAACGTGCGACACAACACATAACGTACGACACAACACATAACGTGCGACACAACACATAACGTACGACACAAGACATAACGTGCGACACAACACATAACGTACGACACAACACATAACGTACAACACAACACATAACGTACGACACAACACATAAGTAAACGTATATTTATTGTCCCTTTTCGAATTGTTCCTTCTGTTGTTGCATCTTCTCTACCTTTCCCTCTCCTTCCCTCTCCCCTTCGCTCCCTCCCTTCCCTCTCTCCTTCTCTCTCTCCTTACCTTACTCCTTCCCTCCCACCCCTCCTTCCCTCCCTTCCACCCCTCCTTCCCTCCCTCCCATCCCTCCTTCCACCCCTCCTTCCCTCCCCTTCCACCCCTCCTTCCCTCCCTTCCACCCCTCCTTCCCTCCCTCACATCCCTCCCTCCTTCCCTCTCTCCTTCTCTCCTTCCCTCCCTCCCTCCCTCCCATCCCTCCCTTCCACCCCTCCTTCCCTCCCTCCCATCCCTCCCCTTCCACCCCTCCATCCCTCCCCTTCCACCCCTCCTTCCCACCCCTCCTTCCCTCCCCTTCCATCCCTCCCCTTCCCTCCCTCCCATCCCTCCCTTCCACCCCTCCTTCCCTCCCTCCTTCCCCCCTCCCTTCCCCCCTCCCTTCCACCCCTCCTTCCCACCCCTCCTTCCCTCCCCTTCCACCCCTCCTTCCCTCCCTTCCACCCCTCCCTCCCGCCGCACCAATATGGCTCCAAGTCTCTCTATCTGCCGTCGTTATCGCCCACTGCTCTGTGCTTTGTCTCGAATTATTTCTAATTTATAGCGAGACACCATCACCTACCTCTACCATGATACCATCACTGCCAGACACTCTTACACCAGCTGCTAGGTGACCCTCAGACACCAACTGCTAGGGGAACCTCCAACACCAGCTGCTAGGTGACCCTCAACCACCAGCTGCTAGGTGACCCTCAGACACCAGCTGCTAGGTGACCCTCAGACACCAGCTGCTAGGGGAACCTCCAACACCAGCTGCTAGGTGGCCCTCCTACACCAACTGCTAAGCGGCCCTCCTACACCAGCTGCTAGGTGGCCGTGCTACATCAGCTGCTAGGTGACCCTCAGACACCAGCCGCTAGGTAGCCCTCGTATACCAGCTGCTCGGTGGCCCTCCTACACCAGCTGCTAGGCGGCCCTCCTACACCAGCTGCTAGGTGGCCCTCCTACACCAGCTGCTAGGGGAACCTCCAACACCAGCTGCTAGGTGGCCCTCCTACACCAACTGCTAAGCGGCCCTCCTACACCAGCTGCTAGGGGAACCTCCAACACCAGCTGCTAGGTGATCCTCAGACACCGGCTACTAGGTGACCCTCAGACACCAGCTGCTAGGTGGCCCTCCTACACCAGCTGCTAGGTGGACCTTCTACACAAACTGCTAAGTAGCCCTTTTACACCAGCTGCTAGGTGGCCCTCCTACACCAGCTGCTAGGCGGCCTTCCTACACCAGCTGCTAGGCGGCCTTCCTACACCAGCTGCTAGGTGGCCGTGCTACATCAGCTGCTAGGTGACCCTCAGACACCAGCCGCTAGGTGGCCCTCGTATACCAGCTGCTCGGTGGCCCTCCTACACCAGCTGTTCGGTGGCCCACCTACATCAGCTGCTAGGTAGTCTTCCAACAACAGATGCTAGGTGGCCCTCTAACACCAGCTGTAAGGTGACCAACCTACACCAGCTGCTAGGTGGCCCTCATTAAACAGCATATTAGGTGGCCACTATCACCAGGTAGAACGATGGGTGGCCACCACACCCAGCTAGAACAATAGGTGGCTACCATCACCAGGTAGAACAATAGGTGGCCACCATCACCAGGTAGAACAATAGGTGGCCACTATCACCAGACAGTACACTGGGTGGCCACCATCACCAGACAGTACACTGGGTGGCCACCATCACCAGACAGTACACTGGGTGGCCACCACCACCAGACAGTACACTGGGTGGCCACCATCACCAGACAGTACACTGGGTGGCCACCATCACCAGACAGTACACTGGGTGGCCACCACCACCAGACAGTACACTGGGTGGCCACCACCACCAGACAGTACACTGGGTGGCCACCATCACCAGACAGTACACTGGGTGGCCACCACCACCAGACAGTACACTAGGTGGCCACCATCACCAGACAGTACACTGGGTGGCCACCATCACCAGACAGGACACTGGGTGGCCACCATCACCACAGTACACTGGGTGGCCACCATCACCAGACAGTACACTGGGTGGCCACCATCACCAGACAGTACATTGGGTGGCCACCATCACCAGACAGTACACTGGGTGGCCACCATCACCAGACAGGACACTGGGTGGTCACCATCACCAGACAGGACACTGGGTGGCCACCATCACCACACTGTACACTGGGTGGCCACCATCACCAGACAGTACACTGGGTGGCCACCATCACCATACAGTTCACTGGGTGGCCACCATCACCAGACAGTACACTGGGTGGCCACCATCACCACACTGTACACTGGGTGGCCACCATCACCACACTGTACACTGGGTGGCCACCACACAGTACACTGGGTGGCCACCATCACCACACAGTACACTGGGTGGCCACCATCACCACACTGTACATTGGGTGGCCACCACACAGTACACCGGGTGGCCACCACACAGTACACTGGGTGGCCACCATCACCAGTAGTGTGGGTATATTCAGTTAAGTATTACTCCGTTGGTTGTCGGCCGTGTCCGCTCACTTATCAATTAACTCACCTGAGGCAGCGCTACGTGTAATAAAATGATCAATATTATTGTTTAACTTATTCCCATTAAAGAATAAAACAGTAGGTGATGATATAAAAAGTTTTAAAAGATTATTAGTGAAAATTGCAATATATAATAATACGGTTGGTGACCGCACAGTATATAATATTGTTGGTGAATTGATAATTATAACTATAAACAGTGGTCAAATTGTTATATTGCGCGTGTTGTGAAAAATGACTTATTTACTGATGCACAAAGAAGGCAATAATAATAATAATAATAATAATAATAATAATAATAATAATATTAATAATAATAATAATAATAACGCCGCTTCCTACCATGAACAACACGTGAACAATAAAAAAGAATATCTTAATATCATTTGGCTACTATGGTTTCCACATTTCAGTTTTCTATTTTAAACAATGATTAAAAGCAAAAAAAAAAAAAAAAAACTAACTACTGCAGTGTGCAATAACAGTGTGTCAATCGTAAAAAAAATCCTAATTCGGATACAATTTCTGGTTCCAGTAAGTTAGTGAGAAACAAACTCCTCAGCTTGTGGCACATGAACGATAAGGGAGTAAACGTATGCTACTCAATTCTCTCTCTCTCATCATGATCGCTGAGGGCGGTCTTCACACACCAACCAGTACCGAGATAAAATACGACTACCAAGAAAAATATCATTATCGAACACCTTTTACTTATTTTCATGTAACGTCTCGATTATTATAATAGAAATTCCTTCGAGAATTCATAACAAGTACAGTATAACATTATGGAGACTCTCAATGCTGATGGTATTTTTTGGGCTGAAGTTCAGTACTGGCGGGAGAGTGAATCATGGCAAGAAATATATACCTCTTTGGTAAATGTGTATTTTCAACCAATATGGCTCTCGAGTTGAGCGATGTGTTTTTCCGATGGTTTAGAAAATTATAAGACACCTTTCTTCTATGACGTTTCCCTTGTAAAAGATATAAAATGACCTAACGTAACCTAACCGGGAGGGGGGGGGGGGGGGGGCTCCGCTCCCTGGATTCCCAGGTATATTTAAGTCATTTACAAGGAAAACGTCATAGAAGAAATGTGTCTTATAATTTTCTAAACCATCGGAAAAACACATCGCTCAACTCGAGAGCCATATTGGTTGAAGATACACATTTACCCCATTTTCCCTCCCAGTAGTCAGGTTGAGATTGACTATGGCGTCTTCCATATCTCTCTATGGTAACCTGCCGTGTTTACACTATGACGTCACACTCTTGCCAGTAGCCATGATAGTTCACAAAGACGGTAATACAATATAAAGAAGAGATTACCTAACAATGTTACTCCATTTCCAGCAAGGCTTCTTCCCTCTGATTATTTTAATTGTCTCTCAAACGGCGAGCAAAAAAAGCGCTAGTAGGAGACAGAAATATCTCTCACTCAACAGCTGCCTCTTATGTCATTAATGATAGGATGTGGGGAGCGTGTGGTCCACATTACAAGTTGATCAGGTTTTTACTCTGGGTGACGTGTCTCAAGGAGGAATAACAAACTTTGTAATATTCGTTCTTTGTGGTCCGGTTTGTATGATCTGATCAGTTAGGTGGATGCAATTTACTTCACACACACACACACAGGCAATACCCCACCCACCTTCATTATACGTTGGTAGCTCCCTTGAACCAGGCGCTAGTGGCCAGGCCTTAATAATGCACTCATGTGGCGGGGCGTTAAATTACACCTCGCTAACTTCTCCCGCAGAGTGGTAGTGTCAACACGCTGGTTGGGGAGACACGCACGGTGAACTATGCTGTATATGTACCACGAATACGACCGCTGTATCATTATCCCTCTTATAATTTTCAAAGCAGATGACTTAAATCAACCAAAACTTGAACAATAATAATATATCATCGTTAAATTAAATCTGGTTAGGTTAGGGTTAGTTTGTTCGAAGTGTCAGTTTTTTTTTTAGGAGGTAACATTCGTGGTGAATTCCAACATAGTAAATCTGGTGAAGGAGAGCGTCTGGGTGATGGCGCTGATTGTAAACAGGCAGTAGCATTATGGCGTTACTCTCCATACTTTCGTGCAGGTATATTTTCTCTCTCATAATCCTTGTCCAAGATATTTACCACGATTATTTCTATTTCAATTTCAATTTCAATTGTTTATTCCTTGATAGAGGAAGCGGGATCCTAGTGCTGTCACCAGGTACCCCTGTACAATGACACCAGAAGCATCTGGCAAGTGTGACAAGTATATACAGTATAAATATTATAAAGGGGCTTACTAAAGCCTAAGGAAGGAAGGATATTCCTTTAACACATAATCAATGTTATTTACAAAATATCTGGCCAGTATGGGGAGGATCATCGTGTCTCCGTCAGGGGGTCGTGGAGTGGTGGTCCAGCAGGCGTCACGGAAGCGTTGTGTGTGGGGACATCTTAGGAGGTAGTGGATAAGGGTGCTGCTGTCGGGTCTTTTGCATAATGCACAAGAGCGTTGCTCAGGGGATGCGGGGATACCAATCTCCCAAGCAAAGTCATACCCAATGATGATACAGGCAGCAATCACGTCCCCTTTCCGCGACCCTTTCCCGTAGACGTACGAGAGATCAGGAAGTTTACGGAGGACATCGTAACAGGTGGGCGGGGAGTCCAGGGGGATGGCTCCTTCCCGAGCTTCTCTCTGTTTGCGGCGAATTTGGGTCCTAATCTGTAAGAGTGTTCGAGGAACAACGTAGTCAGGTGTGGCCTTGTTGCAGCCAGTCTTGGCAAGGCCATCTGCTGCCTCATTCCCCAAGATACCGACATGACTGGGTATCCATAGGAATGTCACAGGACGGCCTGCATCCTGAAGTGTGGATGTTAACCCTCGTATTCGGAGGATGAGGTCCTTATTTTCCCCTGATCCAAATGCGATCCCGTCGAGAGCAGACCTGGAATCGCAGCAGACAAGCAAGGGGCAGAAACCATCTGCTTCTTCCTCAGCGAGAAGGGCAGCAAGGAGGGCTATTAGTTCAGCCTGAGTGGAGGATGCCCCGTCAGAAACTCTGAGAGACAGTTTGATAGGCTCAGGGGCATCAGGACGGGAGATGTAGACACCAGCCACGGCCCGACCTGTAGCGGGGTCAACAGAACCATCAGTGTAGAGGACGACCCTACCTAGGAACCAGTGGGCGATCCTGGAGAGGTGGTATTTGCAGAGAATAACAAGGTTCACCTGGGATTTCTGGAGCGGTCCACCGAGGGCAATCACTTCAGGTTGAAAATCCAGCCAGGGAGAAGGAGACGAACCAACAGCAGGGGTGACAACAATATCAGGCAGGAGGTCGTGTTCCTGAAGGGCTCGGATGAGTGACCCTCGCCACTGTCTTCTAGATGGAGGTCGGTCTCGGACAGCAGGAGTTACGTTGGCTTGGACATAGTTGCCCAGAGGATCCCGTAGAATGGAAACGGCAGTTTTTAGGTAAAACTCCTGGACACGATCCTGTAAGGGGGAAAGACCAAGTTCGGTATATAGAGAAGTAGAGCGTGTCCACTGAGGAGCCCCAAGGATGATACGAGCAGCTTTCCTCTGGATAACTTCGAGACGGTTGACAGCAGTCCGACTAATGTTGACGAGGGCAGGGGCGGCGTAGTCGACACAGGAACGGACAAAGGACTTGTACATGGTGAGAAGTACAGGGATGGTGGCACCAAGGAAACACCTGCATATGGTAGAGAGGGCAGCGAGACGCCGAAAGCATATGTCTCGAAGATAGCGGACTTCAGGGATCTGACAACGTGTGCGAGTTACATACACACCCAGGTATTTTGTCTCATTAACCCAGTCCAAGGGCGTTCCTGATAAGAGAAGGGGTGGAGGTACAACACGACCGTGCCACATGGCTTTTGTTTTCGCAGTTGAAAGAAGGAAACCAATTGAATCACACTCTCTGGAGACCAGATCAAGGGCTTCCTGCATGCTGAGGTAGTCAGGGGCTTGGAGGAGGACATCGTCGGCATATCCTCAGTGGACAACTTCTGTCGACCACGGGAGAGATGCAATGGAGTGCATGAGAGTGTTAAACAAGGTGGGACTCAGGACTCCACCTTGAGGGGTGCCGAGGTTCATTTCTTGAACAGGAGACATAGAGCCTTCAACGCGAACCCGGGCCTGACGTCCAGTGAGGTAAGAGGCAATCCATTGTAGAAGTATCCCTTTAACCCCTAACCGTGCAAGTTCAGCTAAAATGAGGGCAGGCTGAGCCGTATCAAAGGCTCCCTTGATATCAAGGAAGACGGAGACGCGGGCAGTCTGATTGCAATAAAAGGAAGCAATGGAGTGTGCTGTGCTGCGATGTTGAATGAAACCATTGAGGGAGTTGTGGAAGCCGCCTATGGTGTGAAGAAGGCGACGATGGAGTATCCTCTCCATCATCTTGCAAACACAGGAGGTAAGACTAATGGGTCGATATTTCCCAGGATCTCCCGGCTTAGGGATGGGGATAATAGTGGCATTTTTCCAGTTGGACGGGAGAACCCCATGTTCATAAGACATATTGTAGAGAGCAAGCAAGGGACCATTAGGAATATTAGCACAGGCGTTGAAGACGGAGTAGGTTATCTGATCATCCCCAGGAGAGGTGTCTTTTCTAGAGCGACGAGCACAGTCAAGCTCGAACTGTGTGATGGGATGATCAGTGGGGGCAGGGGAGGTAAGAGCAGCACGAACAACAGGCTCAGACGCATCGATGCGAGCCTGCACTGCCTCCTGCATTGGATCTGGAAGTGCCTCAGGGGAGGAAGCTCGTGCCCAGTCCTCCATTAAAGAGCAAACAAGGGAGGCGGGGTCAGGGTGGGGAGGAGGCCTCCGTCGAGTACCCCGTATAGCATTAATCCGATTCCATACATAAGAGGGTGACGACTGGAACGATAGAGACCCCATGAAGGATAGCCAGTCCGCCTCACGTATCAGACGGCGCTCCTGAGGTGCAAAGGAGCACAAATTTTTGAAGTCTTTCCAGTCCTGGAGACCGAGACCTCCGTATGGCAGAGTGGAGATCACGGGTTACCTGCCGGAGATGTCGCATGGCAGGGATACGATACCAGTAGTTGGTGGCACTTCTGGGGTGACGGGGAGGGCGTGGAGGGGTAGCGCTATTGACAGAGTTATACACGGCACCAACAAAATCAGCGCTGTAAGAGTCAAGGGACTGAGGGACAACATAGGAATTCGCCCTGGTAGAAAGGTATTGGGTAAAGGAAGGAACAGCATCTTGTGTGAAACGAAGGCGAGGGGATCGATAAGGAGCTTCAGGAATGGTCGAGGAAATGGCTGCTAAGATTCAATGTCACGAAGTACAAAAGGATGCACCCGGGCCGCACCAACAGTTAGGAGGTGCATCACATGTACCAACAGGACGAAGAGACTACATTAATTGAGACCGAATGTGAAAAGGACCTGGGTGTGTATGTCGACAAGTAACTTAAGTTCTCGGGCCATTGTGAGAAGAGTGTGAATTAGACAACGAAGCTAGTAGGTCTTATGAGAAAGACGTTTAGATATCTGGAAGATCCGTCGCTCGTCACGATCTTCAAGAATGAGGTGCTTCCCCGTCTGGAGTACTGTCACCCCGTCTGGTCCCCGAGGAATGCAAGAGACTGTCAATTTATTGAAAATGTCCAAAGGAGGGCTACCAGGTTGGTGCCTGCTCTACGGAACCTCAGTTACCTAGAGATATTTGAGCGCCTACAGCTACCTAGCTTATACTACAGATGGGCGAGGGGCGACCTAATCAAAGTGTATAAACATCTCAGGGGGCACTACTCCGTCGAATGTACATACCTGGAGCTGGCGCGCCCACTCCACAAGGGGTCACAGCTCAAACGTTAAAGAAGCCTCAAGTCCAGAAAACATAAGAACATAAGAACATAAGAAAATAAGGAGTCTGCAATAGGCCGGTTGGCCTGTGCATGCCAGCTCCTGTCGAGAGTTACTACCACTCTCTATCATCCATGAATCTATCTACACTCCATTTGCAACTTTCAAGCGTTCCAGCACTTACTAAAAGTTGCTAAGCTTGTTCCACTCGTCCACCACCCTATTTGTGAACCAGTTCCTTCCTATCTCCCTCCTAAACCTAAACTTATCCAACTTAAATCCGTTGCTCCGAGTCCTATCCTGCTCGGATATTATAAGAACTTTATCTATATCCCCTTTATTGATTCCTTTCATCCACTTAAATACTTCTATCATATCTCCCCGCACTCTTCGTCTTTCTAGGGAATGCAAGTTAAGTTTCTTTAACCAATCTTGATATGGAAGGTTTCTAAGTCCCGGAATCATTTTCGTCATTCTTCGCTGCACCGACTCTAGTGAATTTATATCCATTCTATAATAGGGGCACCAGAACTGAACCGCATAATCGAGGTGCGGCCTGACTAGCGCAAGATATAGTTGCAATAAGACCTCTGCACTCTTATTACTTACACTTCTAGATATAAAACCCAATAGAACATTAACGCACTGTTTTCTAGGCCGTAGGTCCGGGCTTACAAGTACCCCTAGGTCTCTTTCACAAGTCGACTTCTCTAGGTTGCTGTTGTTAAGGCTGTATACATTGACAGTATTTGTTCTTCCAATATTAAGTACGCTGCACTTGCTGGTGTTGAATTTCATTTACCATTTTTCAGACCACCCCTGCAGTTTATTTAGATCCTCCTGTAGTGCATTTGCATCCTACCCTGAATTAATCTGCCGCCCTATTTTGGTGTCACCTGCAAACTTGCTTTGTCACTGCTGATCCCAGTATCTAGATCGTTTATGTAGATTATGAACAAGAGTGGGCCTAGTACTGACCCCTGGGGAACCCCACTGGTTACACAGCCCCACTCAGATTTAACACCATCTACGCTGACCCTCTGCGTTCTATCGGTGAGCCATGATTTTATCCAATTTAAAACTTTCCCCTCGATAGCATGAGCCTTAACTACAGCTACACATAGGAAGATGTTTGGACTAGACCACCTGTGCAAAGTTGTGACACAACAGTACTTCCTTCCACCCTGGCGGACAGTTCCCTTCGATATCACAATACCGAGTTATCCGCCTAAAAGATTAATTATACAAAGTATTTATCTCCAACACACTGCCACAGTGAGAGCTCTTGAACACATACACACCCTACAGACTGATTGATAACATCACACAGACCATCTACACTGATGGATCTCTTAACACCGCCTGTGGGAGGGCTGGAAGTGCTATTGTTGTGACTCAAGCTGACGGTAATAAATTGAAATAGGAGTTAGAATTGACAACTGTGTATGCACTCTACAAACTGAATTAGTTGCAATACTTACAGCTGATAGTCTCATCATCAATAATTCTCTATCCTCACAACTTGCCCTTGACACCATCACCTCAAGTTGTCACTCGCTTGTCTCTGAAGCCACACACAAATGCACACCCTGTTGACCGGGGTGTCAAGGTCAAACTGTTGTGGATCCCATCTCACGTAGGCCTCAATGAACATGACCGAGTTGATGCCATCGTCAAACTCGCGTCTAAATAAGACACTGTTCAATACAATCTGGGTCTGTCAAAAAGAACCCCTAAGACTGTAATTAGGAAGGAACTTATTGATGAATTTGACGCAAGTAGACAAGTGCAAACAGGCACTAGTCGATCCATAGGTTACCATGATGAGATGTATCATATGAAACATGTATATGGAGCAAGTAACAAGATCACTAGATTACAAGATGTTGCAACCGCTCGACTAAGGTTAGGATATGAGTACCTCTGGCAGTATGTTCCTCAAGCAGATATGAACAAGACTAAATGTAAAGTGTGTGGCCATACATATGGCCACACACTTGAACACATGTCCTCGACTGTGTGAAGATAGAACCTTTTAGGGACAGGTCCAAGCACACTGTGTGTGAAATGGCACAACACTTCATCGCTAATGGCAAGATAGCCGACATATTAAGATTGTATCCACTTTTTTGCACTTAGTAGCTATATCAGTTCCCATGTATAGAACCAAGCACACAATGTGCTTGAATACCTCTCACGTAAATGTGAATAACAAACTGTGAGGCCAGACACACTGCCTCACACGCCTGTACTCACGCAGTTGTGAATAAGTTACCCTTTATGTATAGAACTAAACACATAATGGAATTGAAATACTGTGTAACATTCAGTGCCATTATATCCTGACAACCGGGGTTAGTTATAGTGACCCCTTGTGAACTCTACTTTGTAATCCTTATGAGCTACAGCCAACAGGATGAGTATGGGGTGCACAGTAAACTAGTCGCTTTTGGTGTACAAAAACAAACAAAAAACAAACAAACAAACAAACAAACAAACGTCCCAAACCACCACCACCTACCTACCCCACCACCCTACACCACCACCCTACACCACCACCACCCTACACCACCACCCTACACCACCACCCTACACCACCACCCTACACCCCCACCACCCTACACCACCACCCTACACCACCACCCTACACCCCCACCACCCTACACCACCACCCTACCCCACCACCCTACACCACCACCACCCTACACCACCACCCTACACCACCACCCAACCCCACCACCCTACACCCCCACCACCCTACACCACCACCCTACACCACCACCCTACACCACCACCACCCTACACCACCACCCTACACCCCCACCACCCTACACCACCACCCTACACCACCACCCTACACCCCCACCACCCTACACCACCACCCTACCCCACCACCCTACACCACCACCACCCTACACCACCACCCTACACCACCACCCAACCCCACCACCCTACACCACCACCACCCTACCCCACCACCCTACACCACCACCCCACACCACCACCCCACACCACCACCCTACACCACTACCCTACACCACCACCACCCTACACCACCACCCTACACCACCACCACCCTACCCCACCACCCTACACCACCACCCCACACCACCACCCTACACCACCACCCTACACCACCACCCTACCCCACCACCCTACACCACCACCCCACACCACCACCCTACACCACCACCCTACCCCACCACCACCCTACACCACCACCACCACCCTACACCACTACCCTACACCACCACCCTACACCACCACCCTACACCACCACCCTACACCACCACCCCACACCACCACCACCCTACACCACCACCCCACACCACCACCCCACACCACCACCCTACACCACCACCCCACACCACTACCCTACACCACCACCCCACACCACCACCCTACACCACCACCCACCTACGCCACCACCCTACACCACCACACCAACACCACTACCCTACACCACCACCCCACACCACCACCCCACACCACCACCCCACACCACTACCCTACACCACCACCACCTACCTACGCCAACACCCTTCACCACACTACCCTGAGTTGGTGGCTCAGAAAGACGACGAAATTACCAGAGAGAGGATAATGTAAACTACAATTACTAAGACTTGCCGCCACTCTACTGTATAATCAAGACAAATATACACAAAATAAATAGTTCTCTTTATTTTTTGTCTGAGTTTTACATGACAATCAATCAATATATATAAATATATATATATATATATATATATATATATATATATATATATATATATATATATATATATATATATATATATAAAATACTCCAAAAAATATTACAAATTTATTATCAATGTACCTAAAGGAGAATATCGGTTGATCTTATCGGCTTGGGGCTAAACCTGCAATCGGCTAACTTACCCGATATTGAATGACTAGTTCAATTACAACACACACTGTGCTTAATAAGATACACACACTGTGCTTAACAAGATAGTAAATTACCATGTGATGTACTCCTACACCCGGTCACCACCCCTCCCCGCCCCAATATCTTCCTCCCCGCCCATCTTTCTTCTTAACGGGATGGACTCACTCTTTGGAGAGAGAGAGAGAGACTACTTTCATCTGGTGGTGGCAAGAGTCACACGGGTACAAGGAGTTCACTCTACAATCTACCTCGGTATCCAACATCTGAAATTACTAGCCTGCGATTCCCAAATTGGAATATACTCAAATTACGTTTATCTCCCCGATCTCTCGTGGTGAGGGTGGGGGGAAGACGATAGGGGGAATGGGAAGGGATAGGGGTGGTGGGGGAGACGGGTTGAGGGACGATGGAGAGAGGGTGAAGGGGAAGAGGGAGGAGGGTGAGGGTGGGGGGGAAGAAGGTAGGGGGAATGGGAAGGGATAGGGGTGGTGGGGGAGACGGGTTGAGGGACGATGGAGAGAGGGTGAAGGGGAAGAGGGAGGAGGGTGAGGGTGGGGGGGAAGAAGGTAGGGGGAATGGGAAGGGATAGGGGTGGTGGGGGGAGATGGAGAGAGGGTGAAGGGGAAGAGGGAGGAGGAGGCCATGTAACACACTGACCATTTCTTAAGTTATACTGTTAAGTGTTGTGATTCGTCAACTAAAGTTGTGTTGATTATTTACAGCTGCGCTCTTGCAGTATTTCTTGGATAGATAAGACAATGTCATGTCTGACACCTTGAATGTTGCCACACCTGATAGTAGTCTGCTTTTCATGATCTCCCATGAAGTAGATTTGGAGGAACTTTGCCTGCTCATCTTCCAGTGGTAAGAGGGATCCTGCTTTGTGATAGACTTGACCCTGGACTTTGAATGTTGGCATGTAACCGTGCGCACGAACTAGTCTGGTAGCTCCAAAGGATGTCATCTGGAAGCATGAATTGTACTTCCGTATATTTTCGAAGAAGTGTTTTGACTCTGGTGTTGTTCGCAGCATGAGAGTCTTCAATGGTGGTGGTGGTTTTTCCAATTTTGGTAGTCGTACTTTCCCATGAGAGCAGCACAGTCCAGCAGATTCTCCTTTGTACTTCTTTGCACCGCAGTATTCACATTTCTTATCCATTTTGGCAATGACAACAGAAGGATACTTTTCATATTCTATATATAACATCATCCATCATCACTACATATGACACCATCCATCATCACAACATATAACACCATCCATCATCACTACAGATCGGTAAAGTAGTTTCCGAGATTCTCGTGCGGACACACAGACAAACAGACAGACTTCTTTGTTTTATATATATATAGATCATCACTACATATAACACCATCCATCATCACGACATAAAACACCATACATCATCACTACATATAACACCTTCCATCATCACTACAAATAACACCATCCATCATCACGACATATAACACCATCTATCTTCACTACATACAACAACATCCATCATCACTACATATAACAACATCCATCATCACTGCATATAACATGATCCATCATCACTACATATAACACCATCCATCATCACGACATATAACACCATCCATCATCACGACATATAACACCATCCATCATCACTACATATAACACCATCCATCATCACTACATATAACACCATCCATCATCACGACATATAACACCACCCATCATCACTACATATAACACCACCCATCATCACTACATATAACACCACCCATCATCACTACATATAACACCATCCATCATCACTACATATAACACCATCCATCATCACTACATATAACACCATCCATCATCACGACATATAACACCATCCATCATCACTACATATAACACCTTCCATCATCACTACATATAACACCATCCATCATCACGACATATAACACCATCTATCTTCACTACATACAACAACATCCATCATCACTACATTTTACAACATCCATCATCACTGCATATAACATGATCCATCATCACTACATATAACACCATCCATCATCACTACATATAACACCATCCATCATCACTACATATAACACCATCCGTCATCACTACATATAACACCACCCATCATCACTACATATAAAACCACCCATCATCACTACATATAACACTACCCATCATCACTACATATAACACCATCCATCATCACTACATATAACACCACCCATCATCACTACCTATAACACCATCCATCATCACTACATATAACACCATCCATCATCACTACATACAACACCATCCATCATCACTACATATAACACCACCCATCATCACTACATATAACACCATCCATCATCACTACATATAACACCACCCATCATCACTACATATAGCACCACCCATCATCACTACATATAACACCACCCATCATCACTACATATAACACCATCCATCATCACTACATATAACGCCATCCATCATCACTACATACAACAACATCCATCATCACTATATATAACACCATCCATCATCACTACATATAACACCACCCATCATCACTACATATAACAACATCCATCATCACTACATATAACACCACCCATCATCACTACATATAACACCATCCATCATCACTACATATAACACCACCCATCATCACTACATATAACAACATCCATCATCACTACATATAACACCATCCATCATCACTACATATAACACCACCCATCATCACTACATATAACACCATCCATCATCACTACATATAACACCACCCATCATCACTACATATAACAACATCCATCATCACTACATATAACACCATCCATCATCACTACATATAACACCACCCATCATCACTACATATAACACCATCCATCATCACTACATATAACACCACCCATCATCACTACATATAACAACATCCATCATCACTACATATAACACCATCCATCATCACTACATATAACAACATCCATCATCACTACATATAACACCATCCATCATCACTACATATAACACCACCTATCATCACTACATATAACAACATCCATCATCACTACATATAACACCATCCATCATCACTACAGATAGGTAAAGTAGGTTCCGAGATTCTCGTGCGGACACACAAACACACATACTTGTTTTATATATATATTGATATTTTCTAAAATGTTCATCAAATTTTGCGAGAATGTTAAAATTTCCTAAGTGTTTGATATTTTTGGAAGAATGTAAAAAAATAAAAAAAATGGCCACATTTTACAAGCCTATCATATTAAATGGGAACTCAACACTGTCGGGCAAGAGGGAACAAGCTCGTCAGTAACATCATACAGACAGAAGCTCGGCCAAGGTCGGGTACTTTTAGATAAGAACACGTCTCTATTCTAATTGCTACTATCATTCCGACTTTTCTGGGCGTTACGGTGGTGTGTGTGTGTGTCTGTGTCCGTTCAGAGTGTATGATGTCATCAGCCAAATGACCTTTAAGTGTCGTCTAAATTGATTCATTTGGACCTGTTGATGTTTTCTCGACTTAATGTGATGTTTTTTATGTTTTAGAAATAGTTAATGTTACCATAATGATGTTTAGTTTCAGATAATTTCAGATGGAGTTTCAATTAGTTTCAGTTGAATTGAATTGAAACAGTTTATTTAGCCAGAAAAACACAGATACAGAGTGGATAATAATAACAATATTAACATGGCTGAGCCAGTTGAGAACCTGAGCTCTCTTTGAGGCACCTGATATATACTATACATTTATCTCAAGGAAGTATTGTGTAACATTTAGTGTCATCTAAATAGCAAGGTGGCAATAAGAACATCTCATAATGTTACCACGGTTATCACTTCAATATTCATTTATTTTATTTTTTTAATTTATTTATTTATTTATTTATATATACATAAATTACAGTGGAATTGAAAACCATAAGTATAATGGGGGAGCAGCACAACATGGGTTGTACAGTAATAAGGTTGAACAAGAGGACAGAGCTGTCAGGATTATGTCTAGATGGCAATAATGTTTATTGCAATGGTAATTTCTTATTTATTTACATGATAATTTCCGATAAAACGGTTTTTATGGTACAATAAAAGCAGGTACTGTAAATATAGTAAGTGCTACAAGAAATATTAATACTTCGACAATCGATATTTTTTAAGAGATGATTTAAAGGAAGGGAGCGTAGTCTTTGCTCGGGTGGGTGGGGGTAAGTTGTTCCACACCTTCACACCGTGATAATTTATGGAGGTCTGGGACTGAGAGGAGCGCATCGGGGGTGGTCTTAGTAGCTCTGGGTGCCTTAAGTTGTATCTCTGATTATTCCGGAACTGGAAATAATTATTGTCAAGCAAGTGATTGATAGATTTGTAAACAAAGAGGGCACAGCAGTAGGTGTTAATATCTTCGAATTTTAACATTTTCAATTTAGCAAATTTTTCGTTTGTGTGATCCGTCTTTTTTCAAGTGGGTCATTGTCCGTACAACTCTCTTTTGTGCAGTAACCAGAGATTGTTTTTTTGAAGAGCCAGAGGCCCCCCATAGTGTGTGACAGTGTATCAGGTGTTGGCAAACAAGACCATGATAGATTTCTTTCATTGCTGTGAGAGTGAGTGACTGTCGAGTGTGATACATGATACCGCACTGTTTACTGACTTTACTGTTAGTTTCAGATAGTTTCAGATGGAGTTTCAATTAGTTTCAATTAGTTTCAATTAGTTTCAGTTAGTTTAAGTTCGTTTCAGTCAGTTTCAGTTAGTTTCAGTTAGTTTCAATTAGTTTCAGTTAGTATCAGATTGAGTTTCAATTAGTTTCAGTTAGTTTAAATTCGTTTCAGTTAATTTAAGTTCGTTTCAGTTAGTTTCAATTAGTTTCAGTTCGTATCAGATTGAGTTTCAATTAGTTTCAGTTAATTTAAGTTCGTTTCAGTTAGTTTCAATTAGTTTCAGTTAGTATCAGATTGAGTTTCAATTAGTTTCAGTTAGTTTAATTCGTTTCAGTTAATTTAAGTTCGTTTCAGTTAGTTTCAATTAGTTTCAGTTCGTATCAGATTGAGTTTCAATTAGTTTCAGTTAATTTAAGTTCGTTTCAGTTAGTTTCAATTAGTTTCAGTTAGTATCAGATTGAGTTTCAATTAGTTTCAGTTAGTTTAAATTCGTTTCAGTTAATTTAAGTTCGTTTCAGTTAGTTTCAATTAGTTTCAGTTCGTATCAGATTGAGTTTCAATTAGTTTCAGTTAATTTAAGTTCGTTTCAGTTAGTTTCAATTAGAGTTTCTATTAAGCGTCAAATATTAGAATTAGTGTTTCAAATCGTTTCACTAAAGGTGGCTGACGGTCACAAGGTGTAAGGAAACTTGTTCTTCATGAGAAACTATGATAATTTTGTAAAGAATTAAACTTTATATACACAATATCATGAAGTGTATCCAAGATGGCAAAATTTTTACTTTTTTTTATAAGCTTTTGCAAGTATTCAGGTGCAATTAAGCTGGGCTGTGTAAGGTTCAGGTGATCCCTGCGAGTTTACATATTGGAAACTAATAATCTGACAGCATTTATTTATTATATTGTAGAAGACAGTTTAAAGTGAAATTTTCTGGTCGTGTTTAATGAGGAGACAGACGATAGAGGTTATTTACTACTTAAAGAATAATACAAACATAAGTGAGGTAAAAAATAATTTCAATAACTTTATTTCATATCTCTCCAAGCTTCGCACAGCTGAGTTACGTTAACGTATTAAATATTGTTATTATTATTATTATTATTGTTATTGTTATTATTGTTATTATTGTTGTTATTATTGTTATTGTTGTTATTATTGTTATTGTTGTTATTGTTATTATTGTTATTGTTATTATTGTTATTATTGTTGTTATTATTGTTATTGTTGTTGTTGTTGTTGTTGTTGTTGTTGTAGACCATTGATTTACCTATACTACAGATACTTCGACAGCCGACGAGGACATAAGGGAAGCTCAATGACCTTCCACTTAATGGTCTATCATACATACACACATAAATCCCAAGTAACAGAGGTGAGAAAGGCCAGTTGAAGGACAGCAATTGGATGGAAGTGAGTAGTAGGAGTAGAAATAGGTGCCGTGGCTTAACACAGCAGACTCCCAGCATCATGACCGACGTACAAGGCTCACACTGCCGCTGCTCGAACCCACAACCCCGGTCGGCCCTGCCCAGTGGAAGATGGTGACAGATGGAGGTACAGTCTTTGAGCTTATGCCCAGGATGGAACGGAAATAGTCGGAGAGGAAGAGTTTTTGAGTCTTTGATCTTGAAATGTCAGGGTATTCGTTGCAGGGTATCGTCTCAGAGGTCTTTAAGAAGAAAGTGGGGAATAGTTCTATGATTTGTCTAGAAATAAAATCAAACTGCGGATAAACTTCGTCGGTTACAGTATAACTATTGCACCGTCGGAGTTTGGTGAGCGGACACTATCTGAACTCAGAGTGGCTTGATGTGTGTGTGTACCTGGATTGCTCTGAGGCCGCCCAGGTGCTGGTATAGGAGTGTTAGTGTTTGCGTGTTTTAGTATAGAGGGATTTGGTATAGTGTATTAGAACTGTTTAGTAGGGGGGGGGGGGTTCCTGTGGTGAAGTATTATGTCGTCAAAGTATTCCTGCCATTGTGGGTGTGTGGTTAGGAGTTTTTCTATCTGTTTGTCACTTAATAGTCTCCAGTAGATGTTGAGAGGTGAACTGTTGCTATGATCATGTAGGTGTTCGTTTGTGGTGAAGGAAGTCCAGCGTGTGTTGTGTATGAACCTTAGTGATTTATTCTGTACGAGTGTAGTTTCTTGATAGTGGTTGGTGCTGCTAACTGGAGTGTGTTGGGTGCGTATGTTAACAGGGGGCGTATTTGTGGTTTGTATAAGTGTGTTTTGGTTTTTGTTGTAACACTTCTGAATCTTTGCATGCCTGTGAGTGCCTTTCTGTGTTATCGCTGCCTTCATGATGATGTGGTGTTTCAAGGTGAGGGTGTGGTCAAATGTCACTCCAGGTACTCTGTCTGTTTTATAAGTAAGGGTGTTGGGTTGTTGGTGTGTGGGTTGAGGTGTATGTGGCGAGGTTGATGTATTTTTGTGTCAAAGTACCGTAGGTCTATTACACAGAATCTTACTGACTAGAAAATGACTATTTACTGGTTTATGAATACATCATATACATTATTGTGTCAAAGTACATGTCTGTTATATCTCGGTAACATTTATAAGTAGTCACAGAAAACTTAAGAAAGTTGTTGAGCTTCGAAATGACTCTTTGCGTCAAGTATATATAGACAGTTATTTCAGAAGTTTCTTCACGCTGTAACTGCACTTTGTGATAAATTGCTCCTATTGCACCTTAGATTGGTTTAGTAATTAATGTTTGTGTGAAAAACTATAAAAAACACAAAAATATAACATATAGTGAACACCATGGCTGTCATACTTGCGTTGCTTTAAAAAAAACGCCATTTACATTTTTATGCACAAATCCCAGAACCGTACCCCAGGGTGGCAACATGGTTTGTCTTACTCTAGACCAGTGTTTCTCAACGTCCCACATCGCATTCCTCCCTTAGCGATCTCAGGCTCTTCTAAATCCTCCTCTTCCCTGGTTATACTTTATTTTTACAATAGTAATTATTTAAATTCATTTAATCTACAAAACAAAACAATTATTGTCTAGTAATTAATTAAAGGTGATTATTTGACCAAATATGAAGGAAGAAATAAGAAGCCACTTTTATTTCTACAGCTCTTTCTAGACCAGACTTGACCAGCACTGGGGCAGGTTCAGATACATTCAGGAGCCAGTACTTGCCAACAGTGCGTAACAGAGACGTGACCAATTGCCCAAGCGGCTGACGAGGCGATCAGTGGTGAAGAGGATAAAAGTAAAAAAGTAAAAGTAAAACAAAACACTTCAGTTAGAATAATTAAATTGAAGGTGATTATAAAAAAAACATTGAAATAAGAAAAAAAATGATTTCAGAATTGTAACTATTATAATCAGATTTTTATTCGAATTGCACAACTTTAATGAGAACCTTGAGCTTCGTGCTGAGAGCCTTGAGCCTCGTGCTGAGAACCTTGAGCCTCGTGCTGAGAACCTTGAGCTTCGTGCTGAGAACCTTGAGCCTCGTGCTGAGAACCTTGAGCTTCGTGCTGAGAACCTTGAGCCTCGTGCTGAGAACCTTGAGCTTCGTGCTGAGAACCTTGAGCTTCGTGCTGAGAGCCTTGAGCCTCGTGCTGAGAACCTTGAGCTTCGTGCTGAGAACCTTGAGCCTCGTGCTGAGAACCTTGAGCCTCGTGCTGAGAACCTTGAGCCTCGTGCTGAGAACCTTGAGACTCGTGCTGAGAACCTTGAGCCTCGTGCTGAGAGCCTTGAGCTTCGTGCTGAGAACCTTGAGCCTCGTGCTGAGAAACTTGAGCCTCGTGCTGAGAAACTAAATGAGAAAATCGAGGAACAAAAAAAGTCAATTTTGCTCGAAGATCACCACGCTCACAGGTGTTGATACGTTCTCCTTTTTTTTCCCAAAATTTTCGTAACAGCACTGAAGACACTCGACCAAGTATGTGGTCGGAAATGGCAGAAGTACTTGCTGGGTTTCCGTAGCTAATTGTTTATATTTGACACTGACTTGGGGGTCCAGCCACATTAGTTGTTTTGTTGAGGCATGGGTCGGTTTCACAATGTCATCGTTTTGTAAGTTCATCAACTCGTCGATCTGATCAGAGTCCATAACCAGAAACTCATTATTTTCGCAGTTAAAAAGAAATGGCTGAGTAATCCAAGAGTGAAAGTTCAATTGCTTGATCGACATGCAGGTTGGAAAGACGTTCCGAGATGATTCGCAGGACATCATATGATGGTTCACATTTGCAGAGATGCGTGAATTGGGGCAGATTATTCTTCAAGATCTGGGCCCTCCAAAAGTTCAGTTTGTTTATAAAACCACAGATTTTGGTTTTGCAGTCCATGAGTTTTTTGTTCACCCTACAGTTCCTTATTTAAGCGTTCACCAGACATGAGGGAGGGATCAGCTGAGTGTAGTTGACCTGGCGCTCATTGGATGGTAGCAAACAACGTCTGGCGCGGTTTTCAAGGAAGGAGAACTATACATAATCCTCCCCAATTCCTCCCCTGACCAAAATTTCTCCCCTTGGACTTGAAATTTCTCCCTCGGGGGTCCAAGTAGACACCGTTGAGAACCGCTGCTCTAGAAGGATGTCCCTAAAGGGCTATACAAATTGATTGCTCATAACAGAGAGGTGCCCTACCTTACCCTACCCTCCCCTACCCTACCCTCATTTTTAAGCCCCCATTTCAGGATGTGCCTCTAGACTATTCGGAAATAATGAAAATAATTATAAAATTTTTAAAATGTATATAAAATTACAAGGAAATTACCAAGCACGTAAAGAGAACTTGTAAAAAAAAAATAATATACAAATAACTTACAAAGCAGTTGTAAAGAAAACTATTTGTGAATACTGAACACCTACTGAACACCAACTGAACACCTACTGAACACCAACTGAACACCTACTGAACACCAACTGAACACCAACTGAACACCTACTGAACACCTACTGAACACCTACAGAACACCGTCTTCTTGCAATATAAGTGACACGTTGATTTATATAACACACATGAACGTTGATTTATATAACACACATGAACGTTGATTTATGTAACACACATGAACGTTGATTTTTATAACACACATGAACGTTGATTTATATAACACACATGAACGTTGATTTATGTAACACACATGAACGTTGATTTTTATAACACACATGAACGTTGATTTATATAACACACATGAACGTTGATTTATATAATACACATGACCGTTGATTTATATAACACACATGAACGTTGATTTTTATAACACACATGAACGTTGATTTATATAACACACATGAACGTTGATTTACATAACACACATGAACGTTGATTTATATAACACACATGATCGTTGATTTATGAAACAAGTATGGGCCTTCACTTGTATTTACACAGCGTTAACTTACACGACTAACGCACAAACCCACAATAAACCCGAGCACCAAGGTATAGTACATACATAGCAGACACACACGCTAATATATGCGCTGTATAGCAGACATTGATCTTCTTCTGTAGCACTAACGTACACAACAAACGCGCGCGATCATACACACATACACACACACATATACTGTATACAAAGACGCGCGCGCTAACTTACATAGCTGACGCACTGGCAGTAAGTTACACAGCACAAAGCTTACACAACACAACGCGCGCGCCAACTTATAAAAGGAGGCCGGATGGCTTTACGAGGTGAGATGGGCAGTTCATAAAGTATAGGTGGGTGAAGGCGGCGCCCTGTACCTTATGGATTGTGTCACTTATCCAAGTTTATGGTTCAGCCCGACTGGGAGGGCCACTCCAATTATCCGCTTTGTTTGTAGTTAAGATGGTAATCGTGTGGCGATAAATAGCGGACAGATTTGTTTGTGGAGCGAAATACGAGCCTTGATTGCCCCGGCGTCGCGTTGCCTCGGCCCCAGCCTTGTGTGACGCCTCGGCTGTAATCAGGTGATGCTACGTTGTGCAATTCACCGACTCAAGAAGGATTTTCAATATTATCTGGCTAATGATATAATGTATCATTCATACACGGTGGGTACAGAGGTCCATTGTGCATGGTTTAGGAGATGTTTTCTTCAGTCTTGGTGAAGGTGGTGGGCTAATCCATGGTCCTTTCAGAGGAAGTTGTTCCTTGGTCTAAAGAGGGAGCGGGAAGGGGAGGGGGTTCTGGTTCCTCGTCTGTTTATTTTTAAAAGTGATTCCTGAGATCTCCAACTCATAGCTTGTATACTTTAGTTTTTGAAGTCATTCTAGCTAGCAGAGTGAGACGCTAGTGAACTCATTCTAACCCTATCGCTAACTAACAACTAGATTTCGGCTGGTGTACACAGACAAACATATAATTGGTAAACGACGTATCTTTATCACCAGCCACAAATATCTCTTCATAAACACTTAAGCCCAAATTAAGAACGGTGGTTTGAGCCTGAGATTTGAGCTCGGCTCAGGTGTGCGAATTGGGATTCCTCTATCCGAGATTTCCTGCGGTGGATTACCTATATTCAGAACATCGGCTTGAACACCGGGTCGGGTAATCTGTTGTATTTTCTTCAGTTACGAGCAAGGATTCGAACACTGAAATTCCAGCCAATAACGTTTCATGTACACCATTACGACAGCCAATCACCATCGAGAGTAATGTTTACAAGATTATGGCGGCAACTACGACTCGACGAGTTTTTACGGAGGAGGAGTAATCTCTCCTTGCACATCATTAGTTACTTTTGTTACTATAATTACAATCAAATTATGATTTATGGAACTGTGTTAGAACGTGGTTGTGATGTTATATGATAACAAAGAAATTCATTTAGGAAGAACAATTACATACAAATTGCAGATATAATCAGGGACAGGTGTCAATATTCAAAACCAAAGCAAGATGAATCACTGTAAGGCGTAGTAACCTGGCTAGGTTCAGTTAGGTTAGGTTTCTTTCTGTTCTCTTAACCCCACATTTCCCCTGATTAGTAATGTTGAGAAAAGACTTTCCTTTATTATTACATTAAAATCAAAATGCACTCAGCATTCATTCAATTATATTGAAAATACATCAAAACAGTTTTCCTGAAGAAAAACACTCAAAACAAAGAAGTGTCAGTGTTCTTTACATTTACCCGCTTGATCTTCATGGATCCTAAACACGAAAGTGTTGTAGCACATTACCATAACTCATTCAGTAGCCAGAATCTTTATTATCCGGAAACTGTTCGTTGTGAAGAATCTCAAAGCATTCATCAGTTGATGAATAGGAGGTAGAGGTGAACCATAGCCAACAGGTCTGTCAAGTACATGCTCCATATCACGGAAAATATCAAGGAAATCTCCCTTGCTGAACCAATATCGTTGTCTGAATGCGTGTCATCATAAAATTGACAGGATTCTGCTTATCTACCATCAGTCTTCTCTCTACAAAATTTCCAATTTGACGCTATCGCCGAAAAACGTGCTCTGTTAAAATTCATGTTCACTTGCTGTCTTGAATAACGGATCGACCGCTAACCTGCCTTCAAGCTGGATTAATGCCAGGATTGACAAATCCGATCTCACACTCGGTTTGAATCTTTGTGTTGGCTCAAGCCAGCACTCTGAATACCAACAATCTTCAATCGTCGTTCGATTCTTGGTTTAAACCTTAAACGGTTTCAAACTATCATTGTGAACTCGGGCCTAACATAACCTAACCTAACCTAACCTAACCTAACTAAACCTAACCTACTTCCCCGACTCGGTACAGACAGACTAACTTCGCTGACCACACAATATGAGGACAGTAAGTATACCACACAACAGAGCTGGGTTAAGACTTAGCTGGGATGAGGCACCATTAGCTGAGGAGGTATGTGTGTGCATGAGGTGCATAGAAAAATAATTACTTTTTAAGTGCGGCGTCTAATGTGTAAGAAAAACAAATGTGCATCCCTCTGTCACCCTGGCAATAACTGAGATAATGACGGTTAAATTTAACATTTTGAAAATTTTCTGACCAAGTGGCTTTTTTGACATTTACATTTACATATTGGGGATAGTACAGAAATTGTATTTTATCAGACTCCAGATGGAAAGAAAACATTATTAGGTTAAAAATGCGCCTTTATTTACCCCATTTCGCTCATTATACAGAAAATGCATAATTGGAGAAATTCAATACTTGACGCATCTGTGAAAAAGGCAACTTTCTAAGATAATGAACTGCTTTTCACATTGTAATATTTTTATGACATCAGTTTATTGAGAATATTTGTTTAAACAAATATTAATAGGAAACCTAACTAATGTACTTTATTCACTGCTTAATGCGGGCGTATATATATCTCAGATATTCTCCACGATACAGACTCTAGTAAGGATGTTTAACCATGACGCTGCTGTCATGTTTAAGGCTTTGAATGTTTGCGTACATATAGAACAAAATCATGCACGAAAATATATAAATAAGTAGGAGGAACAATTCTAAACAAAAGTATTTATGAAACAAATAATTACATGTAAGTGCAGGCAGCATACTCATGACCTACAATATCATGAACAGTGATACACTGATCCAAACAGGTAAATTACTGTATACGTCATTTTGTGTTACACTTGACCTTTACAGAAGCTGCATCATGACACTCTAGTCTTTCAACAGGAACATATTACACAACGGTGAACATTTTGCACACTAGCATTGGGTTACAAACTCCTCTGGAAATAGTTTACTATATTGAACAGGTACCAGAAGTCCAGACACATTTTCAATACCAAACATTGTTGGATGTATTTGTTGACCCAAATTAGTAAGGCTACGTATTTGTATATGGGTGACATAAATTGCCTTGAAATAGGCCCTCTTAGAGCATGGCTTGTTGGTGAGAGCTGGTCACTTGTAGCTCCTTCATGGCTTGTTGGTGGGAGCTGGTCACTTGTACCTCCTTCATGGCTTGTTGGTGAGAGCTGGTCACTTGTACCTCCTTCATGGCTTGTTGGTGAGAGCTGGTCACTTGTACCTCCTTCATGGCTTGTTGGTGAGAGCTGGTCACTTGTACCTCCTTCATGGCTTGTTGGTGAGAGCTGGTCACTTGTACCTCCTTCATGGCTTGTTGGTGGGAGCTGGTCACTTGTACTTCCTTCATGGCTTGTTGGTGAGAGCTGGTCACTTGTACCTCCTTCATGGTTTGTTGGTGAGAGCTGGTCACTTGTAGCTCCTTCATGGCTTGTTGGTGAGAGCTGGTCACTTGTACCTCCTTCATGGTTTGTTGGTGAGAGCTGGTCACTTGTACCTCCTTCATGGTTTGTTGGTGAGAGCTGGTCACTTGTACCTCCTTCATGGCTTGTTGGTGAGAGCTGGTCACTTGTACCTCCTTCATGGCTTGTTGGTGAGAGCTGGTCACTTGTAGCTCCTTCATGGCTTGTTGGTGAGAGCTGGTCACTTGTAGCTCCTTCATGGCTTGTTGGTGAGAGCTGGTCACTTGTACCTCCTTCATGGTTTTTTGGTGAGAGCTGGTCACTTGTACCTCCTTCATGGCTTGTTGGTGAGAGCTGGTCACTTGTACTTCCTTCATGGCTTGTTGGTGAGGGCTGGTCACTTGTAGCTCCTTCATGGCTTGTTGGTGAGAGCTGGTCACTTGTAGCTCCTTCATGGCTTGTTGGTGAGGGCTGGTCACTTGTAGCTCCTTCATGACTTGTTGGTGAGAGCTGGTCACTTCTACCTCCTTTACAGTTATGACACACCCAAAATCTAAACTGTTCATAGTCTTACACTCGCTTCCACGTTTGATGACTTGAACCAGATATTCTTCTGCTGCTGAAATTATATGTTCATTATCTGGACACTAGACATTGCCTCCAAATCCTGTAGGATATTGGTTAGGATTTACTTTAAGAGCTGCAGGTTTTGTCCCAAATTTTCCTGTAGAATCAAAGCCTGTGTGTACAAGAGGGACAGGTAGGACTTCACAAAGGCCTTGGAGCGGGTTTTCTTGCTAGTGTTTGAACAGGAATATATCTGGTGGAATCCTAATTCCTGCTCTTACCAAAGCTCTTTCAATCCATGGTTACGGAAGGAATATAGAGAGTCAGAACTAGAACATCAGTATCGGCAGATTAAACAAAACTATCTGTTCCAGCAGTAGTCCTATGCATGACGTGGCAAATAAGTCGTACTTCTGCCTCTTCAATGTCTTTATCAATTTCTAGTAATCTTGTCACAGTAGATTTGTAGAAGAAGAAGAAGAAGAAGAAGAAGAAGAAGAAGAAGAAATAGAAGAAGAAGAAGAAGAAGAAATGCAGGAGGAGGAGGCGGAGGAGGAGCACAATAGCTTGAGCATAAACTAACATGTTTACACAAGCGGCCACGACCCTTGATGAAGTAAATCTACATATTAGCCAACTAACTCTATGATTGAAAGACTTCTCTCTATAAGAAAAAAAACCATGGTAAGAAGAATCAATTTACATACAGGGTATATCCCCACAGCGGTGCAGCTAAGGGGGATAAACTTGCAACGAGACGAGATGCAACCAGCATATGACAGCAACAACGCCGAAGACAATAGCTTACTGAGGCTTAGGTGAAAAAGTTAACAGATCTCTCCCACCAAGTGACTAACGGACAACCCCCCTCCCCCCCCCCCTCTCTCTCTCTCTCTCCAAGAAACAGAGGTGATGTTTGGAGGAGATGGGCAGAGTAAATATTTCTCCAAGTCATCGTGGATCCCTCTTGTGTGTAATCGGACTCCACTGTGAGGCGGCAGCGCGGCGAATCCAATATTCTATATAGGATCTGATCCCATCTTGATCCTGAGGTTGTTTCACTGATGGCACAGCTTCCTGACCACTCATATAAGATATCATTTGTCCCTCCCGTCTGCTCATATTTCCCTTTCATATAAACGATTATGTGTAATAATAATAATAATAATAATTAACGGTTTATTGAAAGAGCTTGGCAGCCAGAAGGCTGAAAATATACAGTTACATATTTGGGGAATGGGTTACGAATTACAAATAATATACAAGTAACATAAGTGACACAAATAAGACATATAATAACTTAGATGGGGAAAAGCTCAAACTACAGTTCAATTCAACGTAGTGACAGTGTTACAGTATTACAAGTTATTGATAATTTTTACAATGGTTGGGACTGGGCTGTTCTTATAGCGATCAGTTCGTGCACGTATGGGCTGGATGCGGTTGTGGTGTCGAACAGCAATTCTCGGACAAGGGACCTCGGGTGGTAGTAGGAGCCGGTGTCGGGGATGGTGTAGAAGCTTCTTACCAAATTTGCAGATGAGGTCGTGGTGATGGTCAGTGAGAGTCGAAAGGGTCAGTGTGTTGAGCGCTTCTTGATATGTGGAGTAGGAGGAGGAGAGAATAATCTTGCATGCCCTCTTTTGCACTTTTTCTAGGTGTTTACGTTGTGTGGCATTTAGGGAGGAAGACCAGGTGGGGGAGGCATAGGTGAGCTTGGGAAGTATGAATGTTGTGTAAACACTGAGGAGCTCGTGTGCAGGAACTCCGAGGGACTTGAGTCGGCGGAGGAGGTGGAGACGGAAACTGGAGGATTTGACAACTTCATTGACGTGTGGTTTCCAATTTAGTTTGTTGTCTATGGTGACGCCGAGGAGCTTCGTGGAATCTACGACCTGGAGTGTGTTCGGACCTAGAGTAATGGAAGGAGGTGGGACAATGTCGGAGGAGAGGTTGATGTGCATAACCATGGTCTTGGTATGGTTGATGGTGACATGGTTGTTGGTAGCCCAGTTTTGGAGACTGTTCAATAAATCCTGAAGGGCGGTATAGTTGGGAGCAGAATTGTTGACGCTGATCCCAATGGTGGAGTCGTCGACATATTTCCAGCGAGCAGGGGTTTCTCTTAGGGCATCATTGATGAGCATAAGGAAGCAGAGTGGTCCCATCTTGGTGCCTTGGGGGACGCCACAGGTGAGTGACTGAAAGGTGGAGACAGCCCCTCGGAAGCGTACAGCTTGGCGTCGGTCACTGAGGAAGTCTGTAAGCCATGGTATGAGGCTTCTTCGAAGCCCGAGGTCAATAGCTTTGTTGATGATTATATTGTGGTCGACTAGGTCGAACGCTTTAGTGAAATCAATGAAGGCGACAGCTACAGACGTTTTTCGTTTCTCGAGATGGCGGTATATGTAATCGAGAAAGCTGACAAGACAGTGAGTGGTGGAGGAAGTTTTCATGTTGCCAAATTGCTGAGGGTCTACGACTCCTGCAATATCAGCATAAGCCCAGTCGAACACAAAACTTTCACAGATTAGGCTGGGTATTGGGGTGATTGCAATAGGTCGTAGCTGATTTAAGGATTGTGGGCTGGTTGACTTGGGCACTGGTGATACATAAGAGGTCTTCCAGTCAGCTGGGCATCTGGCTTGACTGAGAGAAGCATTGATGATGGAGCAGAGGGGTTTAGCAAGCTCCGGGGAGAACTCCTTGAAGAGTTTCATTGGTAAGTCAATGGGGGTGGTAGAGCGTTTTAATTTTAGTTTGTCCAGGCGTTTTGCTACGTCAAATTCTTCTACTAAGTCAGTGGGAAGGGGGGCTGGTAGGTAAGCAGGGAGAGTGGTTGTGTCAAGCCGTGGGAGCGTCTGGCATATAGTAGCGAAATGGTTATTTGTTTGCTCAGCTGCGTCAACACTAGTGAGATGGCTAAGGAAGGGGAGGGGGTGTGTCTTATTGTTTAGTCCACAGAGTTCTTTAAGCTTACCATACCATTGACTGATGTTGGTCTGTTTCAGGTGTTGTAATTTGGTTGGGTAGTGGGACTTCTTTGCAGTGCGTATTTCGCGGATGACTCGGTTGCGAAGGGACCTGTAGCGGATGTGGTCATTGAGATGAAAGGCTCTGTCTCTCTGTTGCATAAGTCTTTTGATCCGAGGTGTGATCCAGGGCAAATCAGCTGGGTGAGATCTGACGGACTTCTCGGGGAAGAAGTGGTGGTGAGCTTGCGTGGTGGTGTTGGTATAATTTATCCATTTGGTTTCCACGTCATCCACGCTAAGTACTTCAGTCCAGGGATGGTGAACTATCCACTGCCCGAAGAGGCGCACTGCAGAGTCAGTAATCGGCCTGTAGGTCTTGATGTAGGGTCTCTGTACTTGAGTGGGAGTGGCAGCTGGGGACCAGAGCACTGATAAGTGTGTGCTACACCCGATAGGAGGCATTGGTTGAGGTGGTTGGTACTGGTCCGCTAAGTCAGTTAAGATAAGGTCCAGGGTATTTTGACCGTGTGTGGGGAAGGTCACAACTTGTGATAGTGATAGCTGGTCCTGGATATCAGTGGTGTCAATTTCATTTAAATCCCCACATAATATTAACTTGGCACATGGGTACCTAACTCTGAGGTGGTCTGAGGTGGTGATGAGATGATTGATAAGAGTGTCTCTGGTGGGTGATCGAGGCGGATGGTATGCCACACAGATTATAATGGAAGCAGTGTTGCGTGGGTGGGCTCTTAGCACGACACGTACCCATAATGCTTCCACATCTGCTGGGACTTGAACATCCAGGCGTGACGGGCGTAGGTCATCTTGACAGAAGAGGGCAACGCCCCCTCCGCGTCTTTGTGAACGAAGGTGATGAAAGAGTTGATATCCCTCAATATGACACGTTTCAGGCACAATTTGCCAGGCCTCACATATGGCAACGACGCTCGCGGCGGTTGACCTGACTGTAGTTGCCAGCTCGTCGAACTTGTTAGCTAGGGAAGTGACGTTGGATAGCAGTAAAGACGGGAGATCATACCATATCCGTGGAACTTCAGTGTGGTGGTATGGTCTGTCAGGGGTGGGTTTCTCCGGTTTCCTAGTGGAGGTTACGGTTCTAATGGGCTTATGTGCATGACGGCCTTGTCTACGGCTCCGCGCGTGGAATAGGTTTAGTGACTTGAGTAGAGCGATAACACTGCCATCAGGATAACCGTTCCCACGCTTTAGATGGTACAGAGTGCGTCGGGAGTAAGTGATTGGTGGCCATCTGTTGAAATCTGTTGTGGGCGGACGGAAGTGTTTGTCACTGGCGGCACTTTGAGGGACACTGACACTGGTAGACATCTGTTAATATTTGTCAGTCGTAAAGACCGTGGTCTTTGTCCCTGGTGCTTGGGGTCGCCGACACAGTTTTCACGATATATGTAAACACCGCGGTGGTCCTTGTCACTGGCACTTTAAAGGTGACCGATAAAGTGCCCACTGTCTGACTTTTCCTTGTGTGTGTGTGTGTGTGTGTGTGTTTGTGTTTGTGTGTGTATTCCTTTTACACACACATACAAACATGTGTATATATATATGAACTCTCACTGACTTGTACCATATATGAAGACTGATATAATATAACCCTTGGGTCGACTAATATAACAGCTTCAGTAGAGTGAAAGATATATAACCCTTAAGAATAATAATATACTATTTTACCTTTTTAATACAATGTTTTATATTCAGTAATACACCTGAGACTTATTATATTCGTAGCTGTACTGATGATTCACGTAATTTATTCATATGAGAGATATTTATTACTTTATTGTTCAACGCCTTTCTTTATATAGAACAACATCGAGGCGTGTATGTGTACCTTTATCACCAATATTTATGGATCAAACAACCTTCACACTGCCTCGGGGTTAGGTTTGGTTAGGTTAGGTTAGTGTGAGAGAGAGATAGAGAGAGAGAGAGAGAGAGAGAGAGAGAGAGAGAGAGAGAGAGAGAGAGAGAGAGAGAGAGAGAGATTTCACGACGAATTTAAACGATTAAACAGAAGCTTTTGTTTAATTAACGAGGAATAAGATTTCATCATCTACAGCTTCTCTGATTAACAAGAAATAGAATAATACTGTTTAACCAAGTATTAAACGATCATTTACACCCGAGCTCAATTAAACAAGACCTTTTGTTTAAAGAGGAATAAAACAATTATTTACAGTCAAGTAAGACCATTTGTTTAACGAAGAATGAAGCCCTGACTTATTTGCACCTGTACCTTTACTTATTCACACCTGTACCCTTACTTATTCACACCTGTACCCTTACTTATTCACACCTGTACCCTTACTTATTCACACCTGTACCCTTACTCATTCACACCTGTACCCCTACTTATTCACACCTGTACCCTTACTTATTCACACCTGTACCCTTACTTATTCACACCTGTACCCTTACTTATTCACACCTGTACCCTTACTTATTCACACCTGTACTATATTGAACACAAAGCTTCACTTAAGGGAGAGTAAGATATTCGTCGTTACGCCTCGGCGGCTCTGTGTTTACAAGTGCCTTTGGCTATTTTTAGCAGACGGCACTATCGGCTTTGGCGTCTTTTAATTGCAGGCTGGCGGGTTATCACGGCGATTACCCCGTCAAAATAGCCAAACTAGAGTCGGGACACGCGTGTTTACCCCAACTTATAGCTACATGAGGAGGAGAGTTTTTATGGTGGTATTGTAATCGTTTAAAAGAGGTTCCAATAAAGGTTTCGACATGACTTTACCAAGATTCGACTGTGCTGGTTTTTATCAAAGGTTTAAGTAGGTTATATTAGATGTTCTTAACGAGGGTTTAATTCGGTTTTATTGATGTTATATTTTTCATCGAAGGTTTAAGTGATATTTAGTTGGTGTTTTTGTAAAGGGTTTAAATGGGTTTTATTGTGTTTTTTTATCCGACGGCTTAAGTAGGTTATATTAAGGGTTTAATTGGATTAAATTTTTTTTAATTGTTGAAGGGAAAGTTGGGGAAAGATTGGCAGTGGGTGTGGAGAGAGTGGAAAAGAAGGGAAAGAGGGGAAGTGAAGAAGGGAGAGATGGGGGGGGGGGGTGAGGAGGAGGTAAGAGGGAGAGGAGAAGGAGAGACAGAAAGAGAAATAGGAGGAGGAGAGAAGAAGAGAATGGGTAGCAGTAGGAGAAGGAGGAGGAGGAGGAGGAGGAGTAGGTACGATGAGGAAGGGAGGAAGGGAGAAGGAGGAAGGAAGGAGGAGTAGGGGGAGATAGGATAAGGTTGGAGGAGGAGGGAGGAGGAGGAGGGAGGAAGGGAGAAGGAGGAAGGAAGGAGGAGTAGGGGAGATAGGATAAGATTGGAGGAGGAGGGAGGAAGTGAGGAAGAGGAGGAAGAGAGGAGTTAGAAGAGGGAGGGAGGAAGGGAGGAGGAGGGAGGAAGAGGAAGGGAGAAGGAGGTGAGAGGAATGGAAGAGGTATAGGAGGAGAGAAGAAGAGGAGGAGGAGGAAGGGAGGAGGAGCAGCAGTAGATATACGACCTAGTGCTCAAACAACACACGTCACCATTATCTTTGTCTCCTCCTACAAGGGACCACACACTGTACACCTCTCTTGTCTCTCTTTGTCTCCAGGTACTTTCTTTTTCCGTCTAGATACTCTCTTTTTTGCGCCCAGATACTTTCTTTATGCTTCTAGGTACTTTCTTTGTTGTTGATGTACTTTCTTTGGGGTCGAACTACTTTATTTGGTAAAGAGGGACTTTCGTTAGCGTCGAGGTACTTTCTTTGGTGTCGAGGTACTTTCTCTTGCGTCTAGGTATTTTCTCTGTCGTCGAGGTACTTTACTTTTTTTGCATCCACATAGTTTCTTTTGCGTCTGGATACTTTCTTTTACGTCAAAGTACTTTCATTATACCACCAGACACTTTCCTTAACCAGCAGATACTTTCCCTCTTTCCAACTGTTACATCCACCATCGTCCCACTGTTCTTTCTCTCCCTTCTCGTTAGTGTTGGAGGTTGGCGTCGCCTTACAGGTGACCACACAGCGTGCTACAGACCCCACTGTTTAAATGGTGCCTGGTGGTGGTTCTCTGCTGGTCTTATGCTTATCACGAACACTTAATACTCGTGTGAATCCTTCTAGGTATATACACTCGTTATTCTGGCATGATTTTAACGCATATCTAGCCGGTATACCTCCCAGGAACACCATACTGGAATATATGTTTATATATTGCGGGGTCAGGAATATAATTTTTCATCATAATTTCTTTCCATCTCTCGTAACTGGTGATGAATTCTACCTGACACAGAGATTTCTTGAGGAGTATTTTTCTTATTTTCTTATTTATTTGACTTTTATATTTATGCAAAAATAATAAACTTATTTTAAGCTTTACCGGAGTGTACAAGTATATGTTGTGAGTGTTTCCTAGACTGGCCTTCTAGGTGGTACTCACGCGCACACACACAGATACATACACACACACAGATACAGACACATACACACACAGATACAGACACACACACACAGATACAGACATACACACACAGATACAGACATACACACACAGATACAGACACATACACACACAGATACAGACATACACACACAGATACAGACATACACACACAGATACAGACATACACACACAGATACAGACACACACACAGACAGATACAGACACACACACACAGACAGATACAGACACACACACAGACAGATACAGACACATACACACACACACAGATACAGACACATACACACACACACAGATACAGACAGACACACACACAGATGCAGACACATACACACACACAGACAGATACAGACACATACACATGCACATATACACACACAGATAGACACATACACACACACACACACACATATATATATATATATATATATATATATATATATATATATATATATATATATATATATATATATGTATATATATTATTAAGCCACACGCTACTAGATGTGTTTTGGTAGAAGATAATGTTGTAATTCACTGGTGACGGCCGCCTCCAAGACTTGATTATCAAAATATTATTCATGTTTTGCCATGTTTATCAATGTCCCCATATACATACTGTACAGTATATAACACAACTACACCAACAACAACAACCAAAACACCAACAACAACAACAACAATAATAATAATAATGATAATAATAATGATAAATAATAATAATACTAATAATAATGATGATGATAATAATAATAATAATAATAATACAGTAATGTGATACTACTTGTTTTAGTGGCCTCCAGCCTCCCCCAATAGCCACGCCTTCGCCGCCATTTTATTCCCTTAATATTAAATAACCTAATACATAAGTAGCTACCCTAGCTGTGTTGAATCAGTTGAGCCGCAGATCTATTCGGCATTCAGTGACTGTAGCCTCAATAGTCAAAATCTGTAACTGTTGTCGGCTTCGAGGTCGATGCTCTCGTTCCCCTGAGGCAGAGCAAAGCCGACCGAAGGTGAGAGCAGTCTACATAAACCAGGCTGTAACATAACTTCTGGGCTGCTGCTTCTGTTCGGATATCACCTCCGCGAGTCTGGCGTAGAAGCATCTTACACTTGATCCCATCCCACCAGAGGTTGTGAACACTAGGGAAGTGAAGCTGCTTTGATCAACGTTCTGAATTCTCTCCCCATATGCCCTTATCTTGTCGTTCTCGTTCTCAGGTGTGCAGCATCGAGAGCTAGGTTGCGGTGACATGCGGCCATGGGATCAAAAATCCTGATGTCGAAGAAGGCTCGCTGTCCCCGCGTCCAGAATCCTAGAGCACTGACGTCAACACGGGCTTCGTTAGATGTGTTTGAAGTCCTATGTTGGAAATTTTCACCATCCATTGGAAGGAGAGTCGGTTCTACCCTGACATCACGGCAGATTTCCTTCAACATATTTGCTGTGAGATCCCTAACTTCTTCATGCCTACTACTACTACTACTACTAATAATAATGCAGTAATGTGATACTACTGCTACTACTACCTCTACTACTACTAATAATAATAATGCAAACTGTACTAATATAGAAGAGACCAGCCTTACAGTAACATGAACGATACTCAAGAGGTTATCATATATTCATTTGGGGAGGAACAATTAAATCGCCAGCATAAAGCGTAATATCATTTAGCAGACGAGAGCCCCACAGGTGCCTAATAGGGGAAGTTGGGTACAAGGGTTCGACTCTCTGCCGCCAGATGTCTCATTTGTTACCAGCGCCAGCCAGGGATGTTTATAGGTGGTGCCAGGCAGTCAGCTGAGGGACGGACGCACTATTCCCCTCTTTTACGCACACGCACGCACAGAAACTCTCACACATGCACACACACACACAACTGGATTACATGGACAGAGAGAGGCTTAAATATACAGGGTGACCTTATTAAACATGAAGTCAGGTCATAATGATGTCATCCACTAATCCCCACACCAACACACACGTAGAGGAGCTTAAGAAAAGGGGGTGACGTGACTAGTCAGGTCAGGTCAAAAATAAGGGACCCACTAAATAACTATCATACATCTAGATCAAAGGTTTTCAAAGCATTTTTAACCATGGGCCACTGACAAATAAATTTATGTAACATATTATCAGTTTTGAACTGACCATCACTAAGGTTTGTTGATTTTAATTCCTTAATCAAACTAGCTTCAACCAGAAGTCTTTCTGTGACACAAGATGATTTGAATACGTCTGAGCTTTTTTCCGAAGCAATGGGATGATTATTCCTAACATGAACGAACAAGGCACTGCTTTCAGATGCTGTTCTGATATTGTACTTATGTTGTTTGATTCTGAGCTGCAGTGTTTTTCCTGTCTGACCTACATAATTACCATTACATTTGCTACATGGAATACAATAAACACTTCCATTTCCATTCAAACTTGGGCTATTTTTTATTAACATATTAGTTATGGTTGAGTTTATCTTATCCACGTTTTCAGTGTGGATCTACATGTGATATATATATATATATATATATATATATATATATATATATATATATATACTTCATTTTTAGTCCATTTAACACGTTGATTATATATATATATATATATATATATATATATATATATATATATATATATATATATATATATATATATAGACAAAACACACGCACACACACACACACACAGAGCCAAAGATGTAGCCTTACCTAACAGCTATACTAATCATTAGTTTCTTTTTCAAAGAAGTATTATTTCAGATATAACAAACACTTTGGATCAGAACATTACTTATAATAACACCAGAAGAGTTGAACAAATATAATAAACCTCAAAATGAACAGGAAGTGACGTTACACACAGGTCAATCACCCAAGGAGTGACGTCATATATTTTACATCACCCAGGAAGTGAGGTCACATATACTTTACATAATCTAAGAAGTGACGTCATATAACCCAGGAATGACGTCTTAAATGCCATATTGCCTGAAGAGTGACGTCATCGCTTTGTCGTAAAGGTAAACCACAGGGAATGACGTCACACACACGTCACGAGGGGATATATCACGCATAAAAATCATCAAAGTCATTCTATCTTGAACACAATGGGATGTACGACAGGTTAATAGAGAAGACAGATATATTGTCTAGCAATTTTGCAATTTTCTCGGTACATCAATGAGTGTTGGGGTAAGAGAGAGACCTAGGGATACTATCATAAGCAGCATTACTCACACACACACACACACATGAAGCTTTCACCCTCACCTTCGTCATCCGTCAGTCATAGCCTCACTTTACCCCAGCCTAACACTGTTGTCTCCCCCCCCCCCCCCAGGTACCACCGCTCCTCCCCGTCCCTATAACACCGCAATACACCATTTTACACACACACACACACACACACACACACACTCTCTCCAGAAAGAACTCCGGTGTTGAAACTTTGAAATGTCCGTAGTGCATAAATAATTGTTATCTGATTTGCGTCCCCGCCTCTGCTGTTATATTGAGTCTAGCGGCCGAGTGGCACAAGGCGGACTGTGCCGTGCTCTAAGAGGGCGTGTTACCATATCCTGGGGGCAAGGGACCTAGAGGTAGTGAAGGCTTGGGAAATATTTCTCAGCCTCTAGTACAGGGAGCGATGATGGGTGGCTTATGGCAACACTGGCGTACTTCAAGGTGGCTTTCTGGTGCTGCTCGGATTTATAACAATGGAAACATACAAAAGAGGTTCTCATAAAATAGATTTCCTTAGGATTTTTTTAGCTATTTTTTGTTTATCTTTTCTGAGGCTGAGGTGACGTTAGGGTGTTGAATATGGTGATTAAGACACAGGTATCAGTTAGCGGCGAGACGTGTAGGAGGCGGCGACACAAACCTCCACTCATTAATTACTCCATCAACTTGTGAGTGATTTGCCCAGCTCCTTAAGCATGTTATATACACATCAAGTTTTCTGTAACATCCACGTAACTTAGAATAAACGATACAGCTGCATGGACACGAAAAAAACCCCCAATGAATGGTAATGTTAAATTGCCAGAGAAGATCATTAACCCAAACAACCATTAACCAAATCGACCACGACGGCCTCCTTGTGACTCACTTATGTCACACCTTATACTTGTATCTCTCCCTCACACCATGACGGCCTCCTTGTGACTCACTTATGTCACACCTTATACTTGTATCTCTCCCTCACACCATGACGGCCTCCTTGTGACTCACTTATGTCACACCTTATACTTGCATCTCTCCCTCACACCATGACGGGCTCCTTGTGACTCACTTATGTCACACCTTATACTTGCATCTCTCCCTCACACCATGACGGCCTCCTTGTGACTCACTTATGTCACACCTTATACTTGTATCTCTCCCTCACACCATGACGGCCTCCTTGTGACTCACTTATGTCACACCTTATACTTGCATCTCTCCCTCACACCATGACGGCCTCCTTGTGACTCACTTATGTCACACCTTATACTTGTATCTCTCCGAACACCTCCCTCACATCCTCAAGAGAGAGAGAGAGAGAGAGAGAGAGAGACTCAGTGCTAACACAACAGGTCATATTCAGTAAAAATATAATGCACAAGACTTTCCCTGTATAAGATAGTAATACCGTGTCAGCTGTCACATTATGTCAACACTAATGACAGCCGCCTCTACTGGGTCTCCCTTAACGCGTGCAGACAGACATCTGAGGTAGAGTTATAACTTACTCGTCTCAAGATTAATTATGTTACTGTCTGTTTGTTTCACATTATGATGCAACCTGCTGGTGTTAAGGTATGCACGCACACACACACACACACACACACACACACACGCGCACACACACACATGCACACACACACACACACACACACACACACACACACACACACACACGCACACACACACACGCACACACACACACACACACACACGATGTGACATCACAATTAAGCCACTCCTTTTATTGAAGTCACAGCTACGTCGTGAAGGTAAATAAAATCTACGGGGTGACGTCAAATGTATAAAAAG
>CAUDMG010002530.1:527500-555000 GCA_958450375.1 Homarus gammarus
GCAAAGGAAAACAAAACAAGGGTTGTATTTATTAACAGCAGAAAAAGAAAAAAAAAGAAGGAAAAGGAGAAAAGAGAGAAATATGATTGACAGAGAAGACAAGAATAATAAAAAAAAAAAATAGAAAATTAGAAAAAAACTGACAAAAATACAAACACGAAAACAAAACGAAAAATACAAAAATATTAAATAAAAAACTGACAAAAATAGAAAGTAATGAAAAAAAAAAAGCTTCCCTCAAAAGATCAGCCTCCCGCCCCTTCCTCCCGCTCCCCCCGATAAAAAAAAAAGTCAAGTAGGTTAAAGATGCGGGGACGGTGGTGGTGGGTAGGAAGGACGAGGTCTGCCTACACATTGAAAGACAGCCAACGATGACGTGTACAGGAGGAGGTGCATCAGGTAGCCAGCAGCAGTTATTAGGTCAGGTAAATCATGCAAAACACAGAGGGTTGGCAGCGATAAGCATAGTTCACCTGGATGACGCCACAGCCTCCTCACATTCCCCCGGTGAAACTGTGTGTATAAGTGGGAGGTGAGGTGAGGGAGAGAGGTGAGATAGAGTGAGGGAGGGAGGTAAGGTGAGGTGAGGGAGAGAGGGAGATAGAGTGAGGGAGAGAGGTGAGGGAAAGAGGGAGATAGAGTGAGGGAGGGAGGTAAGGTGAGGTGAGGGAGAGAGGGAGATAAAGTGAGGGCGGGAGGGAGATAACGTGAGGGAGAAAGGTGAGGTGAGGTGAGGGAGAGAGGGAGATAGAGTGAGGGAGAGAGGTGAGGGAGAGAGGGAGATAGAGTGAGGGAGGGAGGTAAGGTGAGGTGAGGGAGAGAGGGAGATAGAGTGAGGGAGAGAGGTGAGGGAGAGAGGGAGATAACGTGAGGGAGGGAGGTAAGGTGAGGTGAGGGAGAGAGGGAGATAAAGTGAGGGCGGGAGGGAGATAACGTGAGGGAGAGAGGTGAGTTGAGGTGAGGGAGAGAGGGAGATAACGTGAGGGAGAGAGGTGAGGGAGAGAGGGAGATAGAGTGAGGGAGAGAGGTGAGGTGAGGGAGAGAGGGAGATAACGTGAGGGAGAGAGGTGAGGTGAGGGAGAGAGGGAGATAACGTGAGGGGGGGAGGTGAGGTGAGGGAGGGAGAGAGGGAGATAACGTGAGGTAGAGAGGGGAATAAAGTGAGGGAGAGAGGGAGATAAAGTGAGGGAGAGAGGGAGATAAAGTGAGGGAGAGAGGGAGATAACGTGAGGGAGAGGGGGAGATAACGTGAGGGAGGGAGGGAGGGAGGTAACGTGAGGGAGAGAGGGAGATAAAGTGAGGGAGGGAGGTGAGGTGAGGGAGAGAGGGAGATAAAGTGAGGGAGAGAGGGAGATAAAGTGAGGGAGGTAAGGTGAGGTGAGGGAGAGAGGGAGATACAGTGAAGGAGGGAGGGAGATAAAGTGAGGGAGGTAAGGTGAGGTGAGGGAGAGAGGTGAGATGAAGTGAGTAAGAGAGGAAAGGAGATGTGGGAGAGGTGAGGTGAGTGAGGTGGGGTGAGGGAAGTGAGGTGAGGGAAGTGAGGTGAGGGAAGTGAGGTGAGGGAGGTGAGGCTATATGAGAGAGGGGAGTAAGGGAAACTTTGCTGCCACGTTAAACTCAGCTAATTCGTTAAACTCAACTCATTCGTTAAACTCAACTCATTCGTTAAACTCAACTCATTCGTTAAACCCAACTCATTCGTTAAACTCAACTCATTCGTTAAACTCAACTCATTCGTTAAACTCAACTCATTCGTTAAACCCAACTAATTCGCTAAACTCAACTCATTCGTTAAACTCAACTCATTCGTTAAACCCAACTCATTCGTTAAACTCAACTCATTCGTTAAACCCAACTAATTCGTTAAACTCAACTAATTCGCTAAACTCAACTAATTCGCTAAACTCAGCTAATTCGTTAAACTCAGCTAATTCGTTAAACCCAACTAATTCGTTAAACTCAGCTAATTCGTTAAACTCAACTAATTCGTTAAACTCAACTAATTCGCTAAACTCAGCTAATTCGTTGACCCCAGGTGACTGCTCGAACAACTTGTCTTCATTATTTCTCAATTTAAACCAGGTATTCTGAGGTTGGCTGGCAGTGACGCCCTGATGTGAGCTATATTCTTTTCTTTTCTCGATATTTCATGTACTTACAAGCCTCTCTCTCTCTCTCCCTCTCTCTCTCTCTCTCTCTCTCTCTCTCTCTCTCTCCCTCTCTCTCTCTCTCTCTTCCTTGAATAATTAATTCTCCGAAGAGCTACATAAGAGAGCTAAATAAAGTAGTGGTTGTGTTTAGCTTTCGTGTAGCTTTTGGTGATGAGAATGACGGTCTATTTCGGGGAATCTAAAAACAAAAAAGCTATGTCATGTAGGAGTAACTTTTAGTTGTTACTGTGGCCGTGTGTGTTTATGTTATGAAGAATTTAGATATTGCTGTCTGGGTCTTGTCTCCCTCCCTCGCTCCCTCCCTCCCTCTTTAGACCTCTCTGTCTCTCTCCATATTTCTGTCTTATTCACTCTCTCATATTCTCTCTCTCTCTCTCTCTATTTCGAGTCTCTGAACACCTAGAGCAGAGTCATAAAGGACAGACAAAGAAAGGAGATGGGAGGAGGGGGTGGTAGGTGGTCACAGAGGATACAGTAAATAAGATGGAAGGAGGAAGAGAGATCCTAAGAGTAACAAGAGATAGAAGGAGGGAGGGAGGGAGCTAATGGGAGAAAGAGGAAGGAGTTCGAGGGAGGAGGGAAGGAAGAAGCTCGAGGTTGGGATGAGGGAATTCAAAGGAGGAGGATAGAAGGGAGGGAGTTTGGGGGATGAAAGAGGGAGTGAAGGAAGGGAGTAAGGTAGTTCGAAGAAGAAAGGGGGAGGTAAGTAGGAAAAGGGGAGAGAAGGAGGGAGGAGGTAAGAAGGAGGGAGAGAAGGAGGGAGGAGGTAAGAAGGAGGGAGAAAAGGAGGGAGGAGGTAAGAAGGAGGGTGAGAAGGAGGAAGGAGGTAAGGAGTGAGGAAGGTAAAGGTAGCGTGCTGGTGGTGGAGGCGGGGTGGTCGTCGACAGGTAACCCCAGGTATCGGTTCCATCATTAAGCTCAGGTAAGCGAGTACCCATCACCTGAGGAGACCACCCGAACCAAACCCCCTCCAATCCCTGCTGCTACCCTCACCTCTCCCACACCTACTTCTCCACTGTCTTATACTCAAGGAAGGTTCATATACCACGTGTCTTACTATGAAGTATAGAGAGATATATGTATGTATGAGTGTATATGTGTGTGTGTGTATGAGTGTATGAGTGTGTATGTATGTATGTATGAGTGTATATGTGTGTGTGTGTATGAGTGTATGAGTGTATGTGTGTGTATGTATGTATGTATGAGTGTATATGTGTGTGTGTGTGTGTATGAGTGTATGTGTGTGCATGTATGAGCGTATGTGTATGTGTGTATGTATGAGTGTATGTATGAATGTATGCGTGTGTGTATGTGTGTGTGTGTGTATGCATGTGTTGCATATTTCAACTTACGTACATGTATGCTAGTCTCTTTTTAGGAGGTGATGACACGCGAGGTTACCTGAGGGCTGGCACACACACACACACACACACACACACTCTCTCTCTCTCTCTCTCTCTCTCTCTCTCTCTCTCTCTCTCTCTCTCTAATTATCTATGAATCTATCTATCTACCTATCTCCTTTAGAGTGGTTTATATGTCGTATCTGCGTGAACATGATCCCTGCCCGCGAACTGTTACCATGGCAGTGAAGTGGTTACTGGAAATTAACGTAGTCGCAGCTGGAAACTGTCTCACGTCATCGTTTTCTTTGACCCTCGGGAACCTAGCCCCTTGGTCATCGTTTTCTTTGACCCTCGGGAGCCGACCCCCCTGGTCATCGTTTTCTTTGACCCTCGGGAACCTACCCCCCTAGTCATCGTTTTCTTTGACCCTCGGGAGCCTACCCCCACCCCCCCCCCTGGTCATCGTTTTCTTTGACCCTCGGGAACCTACCCCCCTAGTCATCGTTTTCTTTGACCCTCGGGAACCTACTCCCCTGGTCATCGTTTCCTTTGACCATCGGGAACCTACCCCCCTGGTCATCGTTTCCTTTGACCCTCGGGAACCTACCCCCCTGGTCATCGTTTTCTTTGACCTCGGGAACCTACCCCCCCCCCCCCCCTGGTCATCGTTTTCTTTGACCCTCGGGAACCTACCCCCCTGGTCATCGTTTCCTTTGACCCTCGGGAACCTACCCCCCTGGTCATCGTTTCCTTTGACCCTCGGGAACCTTCCCCCCTGGTCATCGTTTTCTTTGACAATCGGGAACCTACCCCACTGGTCATCGTTTTCTTTGACTCTCAGGAACCCACCCCCTCGCCCTAGCTTTCTTAAACTTCCATAAAATGTTATTATGATGGCAATGCTTGGTTAATTTAGGAATGATTCGAACCACAAATTTATCCTGAATACTTGAGGTGAGGAAGTTTTAATATGGTGCTTCTGCAGCTGCCGTGGGTTAGTCTGTGGACCCTTTCCTACATCCCTCTCCCCACCCCCTCAAGCACTCTTCCTCTCTACCAGGACCTACCAACAACACCAATAAAATATTGCAATGACTGTTGATCACTTTGCAAGTGATGCAAAAGTGATAATTTCATGTTAGAGAGGAGTGAAAACAGTGTTGCATAGTACAGTCGTTATCAAACGCTCGCTACCTGGGGTGATACTGAGTCACTGGAATGAGTCCCCGAAGTGACAGGCTTATCCTGACTGTCATCTGGTGAGGATGTGCTGTTTTGTCTTGTTTGGGATTGATACGGTTCCAGTTGGGGAGGGAGTGAATTTTTTACCCTGGGTGTACTTTACATGAGAGCTAAGCAGTCAGTAGTTAGTGGCTAGTATTTACACACCTAAGACATCTCTGAAATATTCCTACAACACCGGAAAGATATTCTCACTACACCTTTGTTTACTGCGAAATACGGCAATGAATTCCCAGACCTAGACGAAATTAATCTCTAGACGAACCTGTTATTGTGCTACTAAAATCTACCAACATAGAGGAACTCACTACCCTGACCCTCTCATCATGACCGAGTTGAGACAAAATGCTGTGTCATTCATACTAACACCACCTTCTGCCACCTCGGGTTCTTCGTCCACGTGTTGGAGCTCTCCACAACAACAACATCTAGCCTACACTACCTCATATAGAAAGCTACAAGACCAGCCCCTCTCTTATCATAATAGAAAAATATCAATGATTCCTAGTAAATTTGTATGGTCACTCCATGTTTCTTCGCCTTTTTATGCTGAGAGCTTTTGTTTTATCGATCCGTCACTCCCCAATCAACCTCTGGCTGATGTATTTCTTACCATTGTCATTATTGAGCGTTTGGTGACGTAACACTTGGAAAAAGTTATTATTATTTTTATTCTTATTATTTCATGGTAACAAAATGACTAAGTTTGGTGCAAATTAAGAAACCCGTTCTCGAGTTGTTTTGTGGACACACACACACACACACACACACACACACACACACGAACACACACACACACACACACACACACACGAACACACACGAACACACACACGAACACACACACACACACACACACACACAAACATACGCGAACACACACGCACACACACACACACACACATACACACACACACACACACACACACACACACACACACACACGCGAACACACAAACACACGCACACACTGGGCCGTCTACCACTCTCGTAGACAGATGTGTTTCTCGGCGTTCCTATGAAGTGGCCGGGGGCGTGGGTCAACATTCAAACCCCCAACCCCTAACCCCTACCTACCCACTAAGAAACCAGCGCCAGGATTGTTGTTCAATAGTGTCAATTCCAACCCGAATAACAAAGGAAAACAATTACTGAATAAACATGGTGATGACAGTGAGATGACAGTGGAACCTCTGGCTGTTATCAAGTCAGTGTTTACGACAACAAAATCCAGAGGGGGAGATGACTGCCGTACCTACCGTGAGAACTAACTAGGGAGAGGGCCTATAACCATGTGTCCCCCTACAACACCAGCAGGGAGATGGCCTATAACCATGTGTCCCCCTACAACACCAGCAGGGAGATGGCCTATAACCATGTGTCCCCCTACAACACCAACAGGGAGATGGCCTATAACCATGTGTCCCCCTACAACACCAGCAGGGAGATGGCCTATAACCATGTGTCCCCCTACAACACCAGCAGGAAGATGGCCTAAAACCATGTGTCCCCCTACAACACCAGCAGGGAGATGGCCTATAACCATGTGTCCCCCTACAACACCAGCAGGGAGATGGCCTATAACCATGTGTCCCCCTACAACACCAGCAGGGAGATGGCCTATAACCATGTGTCCCCCTACAACACCAACAGGGAGATGGCCTATAACCATGTGTCCCCCTACAACACCAGCAGGGAGATGGCCTATAACCATGTGTCCCCTACAACACCAGCAGGAAGATGGCCTAAAACCATGTGTCCCCCTACAACACCAGCAGGGAGATGGCCTATAACCATGTGTCCCCCTACAACACCAGCAGGGAGATGGCCTATAACCATGTGTCCCCCTACAACACCAGCAGGGAGATGGCCTATAACCATGTGTCCCCCTACAACACCAGCAGGGAGATGGCCTATAACCATGTGTCCCCCTACAACACCAGCAGGGAGATGGCCTATAACCATGTGTCCCCCTACAACACCAGCAGGGAGATGGCCTATAACCATGTGTCCCCCTACAACACCAACAGGGAGATGGCCTATAACCATGTGTCCCCCTACAACACCAGCAGGGAGATGGCCTATAACCATGTGTCCCCCTACAACACCAGCAGGGAGATGGCCTATAACCATGTGTCCCCCTACAACACCAGCAGGGAGATGGCCTATAACCATGTGTCCCCCTACAACACCAGCAGGGAGATGGCCTATAACCATGTGTCCCCCTACAACACCAGCAGGGAGATGGCCTATAACCATGTGTCCCCCTACAACACCAGCAGGGAGATGGCCTATAACCATGTGTCCCCCTACAACACCAGCAGGGAGATGGCCTATAACCATGTGTCCCCCTACAACACCAGCAGGGAGATGGCCTATAACCATGTGTCCCCCTACAACACCAACAGGGAGATGGCCTATAACCATGTGTCCCCCTACAACACCAACAGGGAGATGGCCTATAACCATGTGTCCCCCTACAACACCAGCAGGGAGATGGCCTATAACCATGTGTCCCCCTACAACACCAACAGGGAGATGGCCTATAACCATGTGTCCCCCTACAACACCAGCAGGGAGATGGCCTATAACCATGTGTCCCCCTACAACACCAGCAGGGAGATGGCCTATAACCATGTGTCCCCCTACAACACCAACAGGGAGATGGCCTATAACCATGTGCTACCTCCACAACACCAGCAGTGTGGCGGCCTACAACATGTGATACCTCCACAACCGTACCACTACAATACCACCACCGTACCACTACACTACCACCACCGTACCACTACACAACCACCAGCGTACCACTACACTACCACCACCGTACCACTACAATACCACCACACTACCACATCACCACACCCCTCCAGTACCCTAGGTGTGTCCGGGGTAAGACAGCGGTATGGGGTGTCCACAAGGTGTTTAAAGGTAACATTGATGGAGTGGTCTTAGACTGACTGTTACAATTATGAATTTAATTAATTTTGAAATGTGCATGTTAAGAGGGAGAAGGAAATGGCGGCGTGCTTGTTCTGTGACTCGACCTTGTGGATCCCTGTTGAGGTGAATTGTGGTGTGGAGGAGGTGGCGCTGGTGTGTGGGGGTGGTGGAGGAGGAGCTGGGGTGTGGGGGAGGTGGTGCTGGTGTGTGGGGGTGGTGGAGGAGGAGCTGGGGTGTGGGGGAGGTGGTGCTGGTGTGTGGGGGTGGAGGAGGAGGTGCTGGGGTGTGGGGGAGGTGGTGCTGGTGTGTGGGGGTGGTGGAGGAGGTGCTGGGGTGTGGGGCAGGTGGTGCTGGTGTGTGGGGGTGGAGGAGGAGGTGCTGGGGTGTGGGGGAGGTGGTGCTGGTGTGTGGGGGTGGTGGAGGAGGAGCTGGGGTGTGGGGGAGGTGGTGCTGGTGTGTGGGGGTGGAGGAGGAGGTGCTGGGGTGTGGGGGAGGTGGCGCTGGTGTGTGGGGGTGGTGGAGGAGGAGCTGGGGTGTGGGGCAGGTGGTGCTGGTGTGTGGGGGTGGTGGAGGAGGTGCTGGGGTGTGGGGGAGGTGGTGCTGGGGTGTGGGGGTGGTGGAGGAGGTGCTGGGGTGTGGGGGAGGTGGTGCTGGTGTGTGGGGGTGGTGGAGGAGGTGCTGGGGTGTGGTGGAGGAGGAGCTGGGGTGTGGGGGTGGTGCTCGGAGGTGATGTGGTGCTGGGAGGTAATATGGTGCTGGGAGGTAATGTGGTGCTGGGAGGTAATGTGGTGCTGGGAGGTAATGTGGTGCTGGGAGGTAATGTGGTGCTGGGGGTAATGTGGTGCTGGGAGGTAATATGGTGCTGGGAGGTAATGTGGTGCTGGGAGGTAATATGGTGCTGGGGAGGTGATGTGGTGCTGGGAGGTAATATGTGCTGGGAGGTAATATGGTGCTGGGAGGTAATGTGGTGCTGGGAGGTAATGTGGTGCTGGGAGGTAATATGGTGCTGGGAGGTAATATGGTGCTGGCGAGGTAATGTGGTGCTGGGAGGTAAAATGGTGCTGGGAGGTAATATGGTGCTGGGAGGTAATGTGGTGCTGGGAGGTAATATGGTGCTGGGAGGTAATATGGTGCTGGCGAGGTAATGTGGTGCTGGGAGGTAAAATGGTGCTGGGAGGTAATATGGTGCTGGGAGGTAATGTGGTGCTGGGAGGTAATGTGGTGCTGTGAGGTAATATGGTGCTGGGAGGTAATGTGGTGCTGGGAGGTAATATGGTGCTGGGAGGTAATGTGGTGCTGTGAGGTAATATGGTGCTGGGAGGTAATGTGGTGCTGGGAGGTAATATGGTGCTGGGAGGTAATGTGGTGCTGGGAGGTAATGTGGTGCTGGGGGGTAATGTGGTGCTGGGAGGTAATGTGGTGCTGGGGGTAATGTGGTGCTGGGAGGTAATATGGTGCTGGGAGGTAATATGGTGCTGGGAGGTAATATGGTGCTGGGAGGTAATGTGGTGCTGGGAGGTAATATGGTGCTGGGAGGTAATGTGGTGCTGTTAGGTAATATGGTGCTGGGAGGTAATGTGGTGCTGGGAGGTAATATGGTGCTGTGAGGTAATATGGTGCTGGGAGGTAATGTGGTGCTGGGAGGTAATGTGGTGCTGGGAGGTAATATGGTGCTGGGAGGTAATGTGGTGCTGGGAGGTAATGTGGTGCTGTGAGGTAATATGGTGCTGGGAGGTAATGTGGTGCTGGGAGGTAATGTGGTGCTGGGAGGTAATATGGTGCTGGGAGGTAATGTGGTGCTGGGAGGTAATGTGGTGCTGGGGGGTAATGTGGTGCTGGGAGGTAATATGGTGCTGGGAGGTAATGTGGTGCTGGGAGGTAATATGTAACAGGTAAGAAAAACTACATATGCTAAATTAAAGTGAAATAGCATGGAGAGCGCATCACGAGGCGGCGTATTTGTCGACTCCTCCAGGATAATGTACTAGTCGGTTGTCCGGACATTGAGATGCAAATTAAGATGAAGACGGTTGTAAGTTGCCGGCCACTGTTGAGGTGAATTGTGGGGTCGGGGTAGGGTGTGTGGGTAAGGTGTGTGTGTGTAGGTTGTGTGGGTAGGGTGTGTGTGTGTAGGGTGTGTGTGTAGGGTGTGTGGGTAGGGTGTGTGTGTAGGGTGTGTGGGTAGGGTGTGTGTGTAGGGTGTGTGGGTAGGGTGTGTGGGTAGGGTGTGTGTGTGTGTGTGTGTGGCTGGCTTTGGGAAAGTATATACCTGCATACATTCTATCCTACTTTCTCTGTCTTTCATATACACTGACACTAACACAACACTTTAGATTAATCGATAAATTGACTTTGCAACAGCACTGGGGAGAGAGAGAGAGAGAGAGAGAGAGAGAGAGAGAGAGAGAGAGAGAGAGAGAACAACCATTAAACACGGGTATGGAAAGTGCCCAGCACCATTAAGGAAGGTGTTGGGCGCCAGGAAACACACCGCCTCGTGCCAGAGGTCATCCAGAAAAAGAACGTGGGGCATAATTTGGGTTGGTCAAGTGTGATGCTCGGGTGATTAATGAGACTAAACCTAACCTAACCTAACCTAACTTAACCTAACCCAAGTGTGATGCTCGGATGATTAATGAGACTAAACTAAACCTAACCTAACCTAAACCTAACCTAACCTAACCTAACCTAACCTAACTCAACCTAACCCAAGTGTGATGCTCGGATGATTAATGAGACTAAACCTAACCTAACCTAACGTAACCTAACGTAACCTAACCTAAGCTGTTTATAGAAATGGCATTATACTCCAAGCACAACGCAGGTGGTATATTAACCTACAGACGTAATGACCCATAACAGCCTGTATGTCCTGTACCAGCCTGTATCTCCTGTACCAGCCTGTATGTCCTGTACCAGCTTGTATGTCCTGTACCAGCTTGTATGTCCTGTACCAGCTTGTATATCCTGTACCAGCCTGTATGTCCTGTACCAGCTTGTATGTCCTGTACCAGCTTGTATATCCTGTACCAGCCTGTATGTCCTGTACCAGCTTGTATGTCCTCTACCAGCCTGTATGTCCTGTACCAGCCTGTATGTCCTGTACCAGCTTGTATGTCCTGTAGCTGTCAGCCTGTATGTCCTTGTATGCCTGTACCAGCCTGTATGTCGTACCACTGTATGTCCTGTACCAGCTTGTATGTCCTGTACCAGCCTGTATGTCCTGTACCAGCCTGTATGTCCTGTACCAGCTTGTATGTCCTGTACCAGCTTGTATGTCCTGTACCAGCCTGTATGTCCTGTACCAGCCTGTATGTCCTGTACCAGCTTGTATGTCCTGTACCAGCCTGTATGTCCTGTACCAGCCTGTATGTCCTGTACCAGCCTGTATGTCCTGTACCAGCCTGTATGTCCTGTACCAGCCTGTATGTCCTGTACCAGCCTGTATGTCCTGTACCAGCCTGTATGTCCTGTACCAGCCTGTATGTCCTGTACCAGCCTGTATGTCCTGTACCAGCCTGTATGTCCTGTACCAGCCTGTATGTCCTGTACCAGCCTGTATGTCCTGTACCAGCTGTATGTCCTGTACCAGCCTGTATGTCCTGTACCAGCCTGTATGTCCTGTACCAGCCTGTATGTCCTGTACCAGCCTGTATGTCCTGTACCAGCCTGTATGTCCTGTACCAGCTTGTATGTCCTGTACCAGCTTGTATGTCCTGTACCAGCCTGTATGTCCTGTACCAGCCTGTATGTCCTGTACCAGCTTGTATGTCCTGTACCAGCTTGTATGTCCTGTACCAGCCTGTATGTCCTGTACCAGCCTGTATGTCCTGTACCAGCTTGTATGTCCTGTACCAGCCTGTATGTCCTGTACCAGCCTGTATGTCCTGTACCAGCTTGTATGTCCTGTACCAGCCTGTATGTCCTGTACCAGCCTGTATGTCCTGTACCAGCCTGTATGTCCTGTACCAGCCTGTATGTCCTGTACCAGCCTGTATGTCCTGTACCAGCCTGTATGTCCTGTACCAGCCTGTATGTCCTGTACCAGCTTGTATGTCCTGTACCAGCCTGTATGTCCTGTACCAGCCTGTATGTCCTGTACCAGCTTGTATGTCCTGTACCAGCCTGTATGTCCTGTACCAGCCTGTATGTCCTGTACCAGCTTGTATGTCCTGTACCAGCCTGTATGTCCTGTACCAGCTGTATGTCCTGTACCAGCTTGTATGTCCTGTACCAGCTTGTATGTCCTGTACCAGCCTGTATGTCCTGTACCAGCCTGTATGTCCTGTACCAGCCTGTATGTCCTGTACCAGCTTGTATGTCCTGTACCAGCCTGTATGTCCTGTACCAGCCTGTATGTCCTGTACCAGCCTGTATGTCCTGTACCAGCCTGTATGTCCTGTACCAGCTTGTATGTCCTGTACCAGCCTGTATGTCCTGTACCAGCCTGTATGTCCTGTAGCAGCCTGTATGTCCTGTACCAGCCTGTATATATATTTTCTCCTTTCCCCTCCCTCCACCCCCTCCTACATAATGGTTGGCCCTCGTGTAACGAGGATGGCCGGCCTAAGGCCACCGAGGCGTGAATTTATTTAAGGTGTAGAAGCTGTCGCCAAAACAACAACCTCACCCTAGGTTAACGAGTTGCATGACCCAGTGTCAAGGAATAGTCCGAGAAGACCGGACAACTCAACAACTGCACTGGCTAACCATTACCCCGGAACACAATCCGCAAATCGATTAACATCCAGGTCCCCAATTACTGCTGGGTAGACAGAGGCAAATGGCGTAAAGAAGCTTGCCCATAGTTTCACCCTACCCGGGGATGGAACCCGGGTCCGCTCGTTTGCGGGGAGAGAATGCTGACCATTACACCACGGGTTGCCTACATACATACATACATACACACATGTGCGTCAGTGTATGTTTACATTAGTGTTACACGGATATTTACACCGTTACCTTGTGTCGCTAGAATGGTAAGTAATGTGACAGGCGTCTCTAACTTGTTTGTTTGTATAATTCTTTCTATGTATATTTTCAGGCTTTCAATTCTTCTATTTTCTGAGGAGATCAGCTGACTGTATTTGTGTGTGTGTGTGGAGGGAGGGTGTGTGTGTGGAAGGGAGGGTGTGTGTGGAGGGTAGGGTGTGTGTGTGGAGGGGAGGGTGTGTGTGGAGGGGAGGGTGTGTGTGTGGAGGGGAGGGTGTGTGTGTGGAGGGTAGGGTGTGTGTGTGGAGGGTAGGGTGTGTGTGTGGAGGGTAGGGTGTGTGTGGAGGGGAGGGTGTGTGTGTGTGTGGAGGGGAGGGTGTGTGTGTGTGTGTGGGGGGGGGGGTGTGTGTGTGAGGGGGGGTGTGGGGGTGTGTGTGGGGGGGGGTGTGGAGGGGAGCGTGTGTGTGTGGAGGGGAGGGTGTGTGTGTGGAGGGGAGGGTGTGTGTGTGGAGGGGAGGGTGTGTGTGTGTGGAGGGGAGGGTGTGTGTGTGTGTGGAGGGGAGGGTGTGTGTGTGTGGAGGGGAGGGTGTGTGTGTGGAGGGTAGGGTGTGTGTGTGGAGGGGAGGGTGTGTGTGTGGAGAGGAGGGTGTGTGTGTGGAGGGGAGGGTGTGTGTGTGTGTGGAGGGGAGGGTGTGTGTGGAGGGTAGGGTGTGTGTGTGTGTGTGGAGGGGAGGATGTGTGTGGAGGGTAGGGTGTGTGTGGAGGGGAGGGTGTGTGTGTGGAGGGGAGGGTGTGTGTGTGTGTGTGTGGAGGGGAGGGTGTGTGTGGAGGGGAGGGTGTGTGTGGAGGGTTGGGTGTGTGTGTGTAATAATAATAATAATAATAATAATTAACGGTTTATTGAAAGAGCTTGGCAGCCAGAAGGCTGAAAATATACAGTTACATATTTGGGGAATGGGTTACGAATTACAAATAATATACAAGTAACATAAGTGACACAAATAAGACATATAATAACTTAGATGGGGAAAAGCTCAAACTACAGTTCATTTCAACATAGTGACAGTGTTACAGTATTACAAGTTATTGATAATTTTTACAATGGTTGGGACTGGGCTGTTCTTATAGCGATCAGTTCGTGCACGTATGGGCTGGATGCGGTTGTGGTGTCGAACAGCAATTCTCGGACAAGGGACCTCCGGTGGTAGTAGGAGCCGGTGTCGGGGATGGTGTAGAAGCTTCTTACCAAATTTGCAGATGAGGTCGTGGTGATGGTCAGTGAGAGTCGAAAGGGTCAGTGTGTTGAGCGCTTCTTGATATGTGGAGTAGGAGTGGGAGAGAATAATCTTGCATGCTCTCTTTTGCACTTTTTCAAGGTGTTTACGTTGTGTGGCAGGGGAGGGTGTGTGTGGAGCGTAGGGTGTGTGTGTGGAGGGGAGGGTGTGTGTGGAGGTTAGGGTGTGTGTGTGGAGGGGAGGGTGTGTGTATGGAGGGTAGGGTGTGTGTGTGGAGGGTAGGGTGTGTGTGGAGGGGAGGGTGTGTGTGGAGGGTAGGGTGTGTGTGTGGAGGGTAGGGTGTGTGTGTGGAGGGGAGGGTGTGTGTGTGGAGGGGAGGGTGTGTGTGTGTGTGGAGGGGAGGGTGTGTATGTGGAGGGTAGGGTGTGTGTGTGGAGGGGAGGGTGTGTGTGTGGAGGGTAGGGTGTGTGTGTGGAGGGGAGGGTGTGTGTGGAGGGGAGGGTGTGTGTGTGGAGGGGAGGGTGTGTGTGTGGAGGGGAGGGTGTGTGTGCAGGGTAGGGTGTGTGTGTGTGTGCAGGGTAGGGTGTGTGTGTGTGGAGGGGAGGGTGTGTGTGTGGAGGGGAGGGTGTGTGTGTGGAGGGGAGGGTGTGTGTGTGGAGGGGAGGGTGTGTGTGTGGAGGGGAGGGTGTGTGTGGAGGGGAGGGTGTGTGTGTGGAGGGGAGGGTGTGTGTGTGTGTGTGTGTGTGTGTGTGTGTGTGTGGAGGGGAGGGTGTGTGTGTGGAGGGTAGGGTGTGTGTGTGGAGGGGAGGGTGTGTGTGTGTGTGTGTGTGTGTGTGTGTGTGGAGGGGAGGGTATGTGTGTGGAGGGGAGGGTGTGTGTGGAGGGTAGGGTGTGTGTGTGGAGGGGAGGGTGTGTGTGTGTGTGTGTGTGGAGGGTAGGGTGTGTGTGTGGAGGGGAGGGTGTGTGTGTGGAGGGGAGGGTGTGTGTGTGGAGGGGAGGGTGTGTGTGTGGAGGGGAGGGTGTGTGTGGAGGGGAGGGTGTGTGTGGAGGGAAGGGTGTGTGTGTGGAGGGGAGGGTGTGTGTGTGGAGGGGAGGGTGTGTGTGTGGAGGGAAGGGTGTGTGTGTGGAGGGGAGGGTGTGTGTGTGGAGGGGAGGGTGTGTGTGTGGAGGGGAGGGTGTGTGTGTGTGTGTGTGTGTTTGGAGGGGAGGGTGTGTGTGTGGAGGGTAGGGTGTGTGTGTGGAGGGGAGGGTGTGTGTGTGTGTGTGTGTGTGTGTGTGTGTGTGGAGGGGAGGGTGTGTGTGTGGAGGGGAGGGTGTGTGTGTGGAGGGGAGGGTGTGTGTGTGGAGGGTAGGGTGTGTGTGTGGAGGGGAGGGTGTGTGTGTGGAGGGGAGGGTGTGTGTGTGGAGGGGAGGGTGTGTGTGTGGAGGGGAGGGTGTGTGTGTGTGTGTGTGTGTGTGTGTGTGTGTGGAGGGGAGGAGGTGTGTGTGTGGAGGGTAGGGTGTGTGTGTGGAGGGGAGGGTGTGTGTGTGGAGGGTAGGGTGTGTGTGGAGGGTAGGGAGTGTGTGTGGAGGGGAGGGTGTGTGTGTGGAGGGGAGGGTGTGTGTGTGGAGTGGAGGGTGTGTGTGTGGAGGGTAGGGTGTGTGTGTGGAGGGGAGGATGTGTGTGTGGAGGGGAGGGTGTGTGTGTGGAGGGGAGGGTGTGTGTGTGGAGGGGAGGGTGTGTGTGCGGAGGGGAGGGTGTGTGTGTGGAGGGGAGGGTGTGTGTGTGGAGGGGAGGGTGTGTGTGGAGGGGAGGGAGTGTGTGTGGAGAGGAGGGTGTGTGTGTGTGTGTGTGTGTGGAGGGGAGGGTGTGTGTGTGGAGGGTAGGGTGTGTGTGTGGAGGGGAGGGTGTGTGTGTGTGTGTGTGTGTGGAGGGGAGGGTATGTGTGTGGAGGGGAGGGTGTGTGTGGAGGGTAGGGTGTGTGTGTGGAGGGGAGGGTGTGTGTGTGTGTGTGTGTGTGTGGAGGGAGGGTGTGTGTGTGGAGGGGAGGTGGTGTGTGGAGGGGAGGGTGTGTGTGGAGGGGAGGGTGTGTGTGTGGAGGGAGGGTGTGTGTGGGGGGGGGGGGTGTGTGGGGGAGGGTGTGTGTGTGGAGGGGAGGGTGTGTGTGTGGAGGGGAGGGTGTGTGTGTGTGGAGGGAGGGTGTGTGTGTGGAGGGGAGGGTGTGTGTGTGGAGGGAGGGTGTGTGTGTGGAGGGGAGGGTGTGTGTGTGTGTGTGTTTGGAGGGGAGGGTGTGTGTGTGGAGGGTAGGGTGTGTGTGTGGAGGGGAGGGTGTGTGTGTGTGTGGTGGGGGGTGTGTGTGTGGAGGGGAGGGTGTGTGTGGAGGGGAGGGTGTGTGTGTGGAGGGGAGGGTGTGTGTGTGGAGGGTAGGGTGTGTGTGTGGAGGGGAGGGTGTGTGTGTGGAGGGGAGGGTGTGTGTGGAGGGGAGGGTGTGTGTGTGTGTGGAGGGGAGGGTGTGTGTGTGTGGAGGTGAGGGTGTGTGTGTGTGGAGGGGAGGGTGTGTGTGTGTGGAGGGGAGGGTGTGTGTGTGGAGGGGAGGGTGTGTGTGTGGAGGGGAGGGTGTGTGTGTGGAGGGGAGGGTGTGTGAGCCTGGGAGGGTGTGTGTGTGTTTGTGTGTGGAGATGTGTTTTTGTGTGGGTGTGTGTGTGTAGGTGTGTGGGGGGGGGGGGGGTGCGCATTATGAGTACCATGAGTGGTGTGGGCGTGTAGTATGAGTATAGTGGGTAGTGTGGGCATGCATTATAGTACCATGTGGAAGTGTGGGTATGGAGCATGAGTACCATGGGTGGTGTAATATGAGTGCCGTGGGTGGTATGTGGGTGCAGTATGAGTACCGTGGGTGGTGTGGGCGTGTGTGGTGTGGGCGGGGCTAGGGCGGGGTCGCCACGTTAACAATAATAGCCTCGCTAGCATCTCGGGACAGAAACACATTATTCCTACACACATTTTATATTCCACTTCAAATTCGTCGATTTACTGTGTGGCTTTACGAGAGAGAGAGAGAGAGAGAGAGAGAGAGAGAGAGAGAGAGAGAGAGAGAGAGAACATTATACTCAATAAACATATAATGAAAACCGACGTGTTGAAAATCATGAAACTTAATAATGTCAAAGAGTTAAGAGAAATAAAAATCACAAAATATCTTATTACGAATAATATTTAGAGGAACATATTTAATATAAAAGATTTTGAAGTGATTGTCTGGAAATTTGACAACAAAAGTAAACATAATTATTTATACTATTCTCAACACTATCCAGAGGTTGAGAATGGGGGACTTTTCACCCCTAATTAGATACGTAAAGAAATCATTATGTTTTTGTTTTTGACCAAGGAATAATATTATTGTTGTCCCGATAAAACTTAACGCTTCATTATGTTAGGACTATATTATTTTTTGTTTATTTTAACTTGGAGTATCGTGGGATTTATTTAACTACATGGACATACACATATATATAGTTAGCAATGGACTTGTTACGTGGAAAGTGTAGTTTCATAACGAAGAGGGGAACCAGAGAAAACACAAACATCTTGACTAAGTTGGGTTTCTTTAATCACAAACGTTTCGGAAAAATCATTTTCCATCATCAGAGCCTAGAAAACAAAAAGTTTTGGAAAGGTTTTAAAAAATACAGGTGATATACTATAAAAACATAACATTATACGAAAATTTACCTTCAATAAAATTTAAAGAAAGAGCACTCCAATTTAAAACCGACAAAAAATGGCGATAGACCTACGTACAAAGCTAAAATCAGGAATAAAAAAAAGCGTGAAATAAAAATATACGGGGGGGGGGGGGGGGGTATTACCTTAATTTAGACGAGCCTTAGTGCGAAAAACACAACAATTCACAAGAAGCCACATCACAAATAGATGGCTTTACTTTATACTGGTACAAGGCTTCCATAATGAGGAGGTCCGTCTCACAGTTGCTCCTGCCAAGAACTGAGAAATCAGACGGTGAAAACGGGTGGTCATGTTGGTGGGCATGGTTACGGATAGCTGAATGTGGCGGTTGTGTGATTAACTGGCCTGTTGGGACGGAACGGCCCAAGTGTTCATGGATGCGAGTTATCAAATGTCTTTTTGTTTGACCTATATATGCTGCCCTACAGCTAGCACACGTAAATTGATAAACAACTGAGGATTGCAGGTGTGTCGGTATGGTGTCTTTAATTTAATTCTTTTTTTAATTGAACTCTGGGTTTTGAAGACTAGTCTAAGTGAAATTTATGGAAAGAATTCATTGAAAAGTTTCTTAAGTTTGTTTCTAAGGGTGAAACTGAGTGGGCCTGTGTACGGGATGGTGAAATAGTTAGAATATTTAGGGACTGTGGATTTGAGGCTGTGTGGGACTAAAAACCTATTAAGCGTTTTGCCAATACAAGTGTCTGTAAATCTCTTAGGGAACCATTGTTAAAGAGTAGTTCCTTTATGTATTTTAGTTCAATGTCCAAGTGGAAGTAGCTTGAACATATATTAAAGGCTCTGTTGGTAAGAGTACGTACTAGATTACGTTTGTAATGAAGAGGAATAAACGATGAAAATTTTGAACTCAAACCAGTGAAAGTTGGTTTTCTGTATAAGGCTGTCTCGAAACTATTATGAAGACCGTGGATATTAACATCAAGGAATGGAAGAATATTGTCCTTTTCCAATTCACAAGTAAATTCGATGTTGCCATGTTTCGAATTTAAATAATTTAGGAACATAGAGACGTGATCAAGTGATCTGAAAATAAAAAAAAGTGTCATCAACATACCGACGATAGAACAAAGGCTTAAACTGGGCGGGACATTCGGTTAGCCTAAGCTTCTCGTGGTGACAGAGGAAAGCTTGGCCAACGTGGGACCTAAGGGTGAACCCATAGCAACACCATCACGTTATTTTTAAGCTTTGTCATTAAATAAAAACAAACAATCATTTACAGCCAGCTTTAAAGATTCTTTAAATTGTGGTCCATTGAATCCATCAATTATATCAGTATTTGAGAACAGTTCATCTGTACATATGTCAATAGTTTCGGCAAGAGGGATGTTGGTAAATAGAGACTGTATGTCAAAGGTAGCCATAACACAGTTGTTGAACGAGATGCTCGTTAGTTCCTTAACAAAACTAAAAGAGTCTTTAACAGAATATTGATTATAGGTTATTGGTGACAATATGGGAACGAGGAATTTAGACAGATTATAGTTGACGGTGCCGAGGGCAGACAATATAGGGCGTAAGGGTCACTCATCCTTGTGTACCTTTGGTAGACCGTACAGGATACCTGGTTTAGATCCGCTAACAAAGAGTTTTAGAAAGGAGGAGTCATTATTGACATTCTTGTTTTTAAGTTTACGAAGAAATATGTTAATCTTGTCCTCACACTTAAGAATTACCCTGAACAAGTCGTCTAGAATGGGGGCAAATTTAGTTCGGTCGTTAAGTATATTTATCATTTTCTCAACGTAGGACGTTTTATTGAGTACAACCCCATTACTCTTGTCTGGTTTAGTGATGATAATATTGTCGTTGGATGCTAAATATTTAAGTGCCAGAAGTTCTTCCTTGGAAAGAGCTTGTTTGGTGCTGAACGAGTTGTATGAATAATAGGACCAAAACGCTAAGTGGCGTACTTATGCTTTGTACGTAGGGCTCTCAATGTTTTCAATTTCAATAGTTTATTCCTTGATAGAGGAAGCGGGATCCTAGTGCTGTCACTAGGTACCCTGTACAATAACACCAGAAGCATCTGGCAAGTGTCACAAGTATATACAGTATAAATATTATAAAGGGGCTTACTAAAGCCTAAGGAAGGAAGGACATTCCTTTAACACATAATCAATGTTTTTTACATAATATCTGGCCAGTATGGGGAGGATCATCGTGTCTCCGTCAGGGGGTCGTTGAGTGGTGGTCCAGCAGGCGTCACGGAAGCGTTGTGTGTGGGGACATCTTAGGAGGTAGTGGATAAGGGTGCTGCCGTCGGGTCTTCGGCATAATGCACAAGAGCGTTGCTCAGGGGATGCGGGGATACCAATCTCGTAGGTCTCTCGTCATTTTTTTGTCGGTTTTAAATTGGCGTGCTCTTTCTTTAAATTTTATGGAAGGTAAATTTTCGTCTCATGTTTTGTTTTTATAGTATATCACCTGTATTTTTTTAAACTTTCAAAACTTTTTGTCTTCTAAGCTCTGATGATGGAAAATTATTTTTCCGAAACATTAGTGATTAAAGAAGCCCAACTTAGTCAAGATGTTTATGTTTTTCTTGATTTTCCTCTTCGTTATACATACTGTACTTATATACGCCTACATGCATTACAATATATATATATATATATATATATATTTAACAAGGAAGTATGTCTGTGTGTTTTTGTGTGTGTGTGTCCGCACGAGAATCTCGGAAACTACTTTACCGATCTGTAGTGATGATGGATGATTTTATATGTAGTGATGATGGATGTTGTTATATGTAGTGATGATGGGTGGTGTTATATGTAGTGATGATGGAAGGTGTTATATGTAGTGATGATGGATGGTGTTATATGTAGTGATGATGGATGATGTTATATGTAGTGATGATGGGTGGTGTTATATGTAGTGATGATGGGTGGTGTTATATGTAGTGATGATGGATGATGTTATATGTAGTGATGATGGGTGGTGTTATATGTAGTGATGATGGAAGGTGTTATATGTAGTGATGATGGATGGTGTTATATGTAGTGATGATGGATGATGTTATATGTAGTGATGATGGGTGGTGTTATATGTAGTGATGATGGGTGGTGTTATATGTAGTGATGATGGATGATGTTATATGTAGTGATGATGGGTGGTGTTATATGTAGTGATGATGGAAGGTGTTATATGTAGTGATGATGGGTGGTGTTATATGTAGTGATGATGGAAGGTGTTATATGTAGTGATGATGGATGGTGTTATATGTAGTGATGATGGATGATGTTATATGTAGTGATGATGGGTGGTGTTATATGTAGTGATGATGGGTGGTGTTATATGTAGTGATGATGGATGATGTTATATGTAGTGATGATGGGTGGTGTTATATGTAGTGATGATGGGTGGTGTTATATGTAGTGATAATTAGATGATAAAATAATAACAGTTTAATGCTAAAAAAATATACTTTGCTGTACCGTTGTAGTGAAAAACATGGTGGAACTTACATACACCGTTAATGAACTATTGATGGAAGAAGAAGTTTTGGGGACTGAACAGTGAGACAATGTGGAGCCTCCCAGAGGGTGGCGTCCTACCATTGCCGAGCGGATGAGCCTCCCGGAGGGCGGCGATTCTGCTAGTATATATTGTTACGCCGTCTCTTAATTTACTTTAATATCCAGGTTCTAGGCGTAACCAAACAAAAAAAGTGAAATAAATTAAAAGAAAATAAAAATAAATAAAGTAAACCTTTAAGAATTTAATTAAATTAAATATTAACACAATATAGAGCCTCGTAGGCTGTCACAACAAATTGATTCACTATCGAAACTTTTAAGACACAAATGATACTAAACATCGAAACATCAAAGAACTGCTTAAATATATAGAATAAAAATAAACCACTGGATTACGTTAACACTACATAAACATATAAAATAACTAACACAGAAATTAACTAATGTGAAACAACACTGAATTACTTAAATGTAACTAAGCAAGCACTGATGGACACATAAGAGACATAAATAGGTACTCACATAGATAAACCACATTGGTGGCGACAGGAACAACACAGAAATAAAATGAAGTATAAGTAACAGGTGACGAGTGTCACTCAAAAGAACGTGAACTGAAGGACAAGAGGACTGGACTGAACTCTGTCTACAGGTGGAGTACTATATATAGGGTCGTTTCCCGCCAATGGGAACAGCCCGTGAAACATGGGCCGTTTAATGATGCAGATGGTCGTTAGAGAAACAAAGAATGCTTGTTACAATACTAAATGAAGAAATAAGATGGGCTTGAACAAATAATAACAGTTAAAACCTTAACAGCACAGGGTAAGGTGACTAGATTATATAATAGTAAATACAACACATCATTACAGGAATAATATGGAACAACATGGAAGCATGTTATATAAAAAAAAATAGAAAAATACGACACGGTCGTAACAATATATATATATATATATATATATATATATATATATATATATATATATATATATATATATATATATATATATATCCCAACACTTACATGCATAATCCCAACTTCCACCTACTTTACCTCAACACACTACTCTTCATCCTTGCACACACTCAGAATCGAATATGACGATCATCGAAGTATGAGACAATGACATACGTTATTAGAGATGTCACCTTCGTTGGTGAGCTGAGGTGAATAGAGAGGCAGATACGGGACTGGCAGGGGCGTCCACCGATGTTGCATATGTGGAGGGCTACATCTAGTGCGGGAGGAGCAGCAGCAGCAACAGCGTCTTTCCGGCGTTGACTCTTGTCTGCCTCAGTAAGCTGTCTGGCAAACTCGAATATTTTGACACCTTCTCGTGTAGTGCTTCTCCAAGCCTTACTGTGAGAAGTGGTCGTCTCCCAGGTGAGGGGGTCGATTTGGCACTTTATACTTTAACCTTTTCCGTTGCCCGCCAGCGTTATCTTTATCATTCGTTAGGTGACTGTAAAGTAGCTGCTTTGGCAATTAAATATCTCCATGCAGGTAACATGGCCATTCCAATGTAGATGGTCATGGATAATGGTAGCCTCGTTGTTCCTACAATTGGTGCCAGCGAAAATATTGGCATTTGTTCTCTTGTCTTCCCAACGAACTCGGAGGATGGAATGTAGACTACGTTGGTGAAAGTTTTCATCTGTCTTGAGGAGCATACTGTATGTGACCCATGTCTCACTGCTATACAGCAGGGTGGGATGGAACACTGATGGATATACATGCTGCTTTGTAAATAATTTTAGCTCCCTACAGCTGGAGACACGGTTACAGAGTCTGCCAAAGGCTTCAGAGGCATATTTGATCCAATGTTGAGACTCTTCATACTGTGTGTTACATTGATACTGTGTGTTACATTAATACTGCGTGTTACATTGATACTGTGTACAACATTGATACTGTGTGTTACGTTGATATTGTGTTACATTGATACTGTGTGTTACATTGATACTGTGCGCAAAATAAATAAAGTGTGCTAAGTAGGTGTTGTCCAATATAGATTCAGTTTACAAAATAAGCTTAGTACAAACTATTGTAAAAATTTGATGGTGTACTGGAGTTAAATGCGTGATGTATAAAACAGTGTACAAGAGAGTGTACAAAATGTATAGAGTGGAAAAGCGAGTGTACAAAGTAGACGTAATGTTCAAAATATATCGTTAACAAATATATCCAAACGGTATACAACCAATTAGAAAGAAAATGTTGTTACTGCAATAAATTAACCGAAACTGAAAATGCATTCTAGTTCATATACAGTAGTTAAAACAACTATCTGTGCAGGTGAGGGTCGATATGCTCCGAAATTTTACGTGTGACTAGTGGCAGCCCTTATATACTAAAATTTATCGTCCATGGTCTCATATTGATTCCCACAAAGTATGAACAGATAGTTGTTTTAGCTACTGTACAATTAATCTGTCAATTTTCAGGAAATACTCTAAAAAATACAGTGTGTGGCAGACAGAAATATGTGATTGATATTTATTTAGTAAAATTGTCATACGAGTTCACTTTCATTCAGCATGTCTGTACTGTACCGACGCAGATGTTCCTCCTAACCCACTTGTGTGATATGAAAGAGTAAACACCTTGTAACACTGTATGAGGAATAGTTGACAGATATGCTTTAATTGGCTCGTTATTTATGATTCATGAGACGAGATTGACTAAGAATACATTTCTTGAATATACTTAAAAATGTAGGGTTATAATTTTATTGAGAAATATATGACATAAAGCATGAAAAATGCTCGTTGGCATCAGCAGTACGGATGCGTCATGTTCTTCAGCTGTGAACTATCCGGCAGCAATGTCATATTTCTTAACATAACATTATATCCATACATTTTACACATTGATACTCTTTAAATTATATACAAGAAATGTATTCTTAGGCCATTTCCGACCTAAATCTTAAATAACCAGCCAAATAAAGCATAACTGACAACTATACAGTGTTACCAGATCAACTTCTTTCATTCATTTCATACAATTTGGTTGGGACGAATTTATGTTGTTGACTGTAAATGGAGCGTTTTATAATGCAGTAGTAGTAGTAGCAGTAGCAGTAGCAGTAGTAGTAGTAGTAGTATTGTTATTAATTTTACTGTTAACATTATCATCATCATCAATATTACTATTACGTTGGAATTACTAATTACAATACGGATCAGTTAATTCCGGGTTACGCTTCAAAGTGAACAACGGACTCGCAACAAGTTACTCAAGAGAACTATTTCTAAAACCCTTCAAGAGGTAAATAAATGCATAAATTAATAACTACCTCAGAAAATATATAAATACAAGACTTGGGAATTGTATAGCGACAGTACACAAGTCAAAAGTTAAGTTAAAAATGAATGAACATATATTAAATTTCATTTTAGTGGGTTACCATGAGTGACAGTCCTCATATACGGGAGACACGTTAACCCGGTCTTCGTCAAACACTGTATATTATTTTCAGAGCAATAATAAAGGAAACGCATCTTCAAAACGATTTATATAATAGTGTGTGTGTGTGTGTGTGTAGTCTTGCGAGTTTGGTGTACAGGAGTGAAGAGAGTTTTGGTGATATTTTTAAATTCTAGTGAAATTTAATACGTTTTCTTGATGGTTTTGTTTGGTTTTGAGGAGCGGAGATAATTTGGTGATAATATTAAAATTTCACCTGGAAATCTGATATTGTCTGAGTAATATTTTTAGCAAAGACGTGGAGATAATTTTGTATTTAAATTTTATTTTTTTAGTTCTTAATCAAGTCATTTCAAAATTTTTTTTCGTAATTTTCGTGCAAAGAACCGAAGAAAATTTTGTGGTATTTCCAAAATATTACACCCGAAAAATTATACACATATATAATTCTTTAACAATCCAATTATAAAGAAAGACAATTGTATACCATTTTTAATCCTCGTGCATACAATTATCAATGGCAAAGGGGAGAAGTGTCTGTGTCTGTCTGCCTGTCAGGAGGGATCTTGACGAAACTTTGCACAGGAGTCTCCTAACTCTGTTCTACTCCAAAAAGTTGATCATTTAGGTCACAGGGGAAAGGTCGGAGGTCAGATTACTTCCTTAGTTTGTTTGTTTTTGGTGATTATTATTATTATTATATTATTATTATTATTATTATTATTGTGCGCTTCTTTTTGGCTCTCTTTATGTCTACTTGTCTGTCATTTCTCCCTCTTTTTCTCCCGCTACCTTCCTCAAATCAGTCTGTTTGTACCCTCCACCCTTACACACACACACACACAAGGACGTACCTGGTACACCGTATAATTTGGTTTTAGACGAGATTCACAGCGGCCGTATTTATGTCACAGCCACACACAGTTTATAAGCCTCTATATATGCTTATCTGATACCTGCGCGCGCAGCCCTGCTCAAGGCGCGCACACACGTATATACAGAGGCAGATATAAGTATATACATGCATATATCATACAGGTAGATATAAGTATATACATATTTATGATACATGAATCAGGTACGAACACGAAGATGACTTTGTCTATGTAGAACTTGAATTATTCTTGTGAGTAGAATTTACCTTACATATCATGTGCGTGCATACATACATACATACATACATGCATACAGAGAGAGAGAGAGAGAGAGAGAGAGAGAGAGAGAGCGTCAACTGAACCAACTCCCTCCCCTCTCCATTACCCCTCCACCACATACAGCCCTACCCGCCAATACTACTGTACTGCCTGTATATCCAGACAGACAGACAGATGAATAAAGACGTAAATTACGCAAAATGGTGTTCCGTGTTGCTTTGTTTACATTGGAGACAAAGGAGAAGGGCATTTACAGAAATGATATACTAGTGTTAGAGTGGTGATACATTGTTGCAAAAGAGATAATCCATTGGTGCTAGAACAGTCATACATTGTTACACCAGGGGGTGCATCATTGATGCTCTAGTGGTACTACAGTATTATCTCAGCTATGTTACATTGATATCCCAACACCATTACAATGGTATCCTAACAATGCTCCATTGGCACTCTACTGATACCGCAATTGTAATCCAGAGATACTTCATAGACTGGTGCAAAACACAACACCCACACAACATCAGTGTTCAACAGAGATTGACAGGGCGGCAATAACTTCACCGATACAGTGGTTCTCCATTGGCACCCCGGGGGAGGTATAGTGCAACCTTGTAGCGCAGTGATATAGGAGGTGGGAACACAATGTTACAGGGACAAAAGGTATCAGGTTACAATGTCTTCGTGTACCTTCTCCCTGGGCGTCCCAATCTACCACATGAATACATTAGGCGTATATCATAGTTGGGTGAAGCTTTGGTATATATGGGGGAATATGTCCATGTCTATATGTTGGTGTGTACGTTTGTTTGTGTTTGTGTGTGTGTGTGTGTGTGTGTGTGTGTGTGTGTTGGTGTGAGTGCTTATGTGGTGGTGTACGTGTGTGTGTTGCTGTGTATGTGTTGGTGTGTTTGTGTGTGTATATATATGTATATTGGTGTGTGTAGGTGCTGGTGTGAGTATGTGTGTTGGTGTATGTATGTGTTGGTGTATGCATGGGTTGATGTGTGTGTGTATATGTGTTTCTGTGTATGTATATTCATAATCATGGATAAAATAACCTTATTACACAACCTCTTACGGTCGCTGCATGGAATGTCAGGACCCTTTTGGATACCAACACAAATGATCGCCCTGAAAGAAGAACTGCCCTTGGTAAAAGAACTGTCTAGGTATAATATCAACATAGCAGCCATTAGTGAGTCCCGGCTCCCAGACGAGGTTCGACTCACAGAAAGGGTAAGGGTAAGTCTGCTGTGGAGAGAAACCCCATTTATGGAGTTGGCAGTCCATCCTACATAGGCCAACTGAAGTGCCTATTGGGGTCAACGAGAACCTCATGACACTCCGAGTCCCAGTGAACTACTCACGTCATGCCCTCTTCAACAGTGCATACGCCCCAACATTGGAAGCAGAGGATGACATCAAATAGGCCTTTTACGGCGACCTTGACAGAGTGCGAACCTCTATCCCCAGAGTAGATAAAGGTTGTGCTCCAAGATGACTTTAGTGACATAGTTGGCCGAGATGCTAACTTAGGGGGAACCATAGGGAGAAATGGAGTGGGCAAGTGTAATCCCAAAGGCATACACCTCAGCAAGTGAGCTGAACACAACCTCACTATCACCAACAACTTGTTTAGGGAGGCCAACAAGTTTAAGGGTTCTTGGTAACAGCCACGATCCAAACATCGGTATATCTTTGACTAAATCATTGTCATAGAAAGAGATCGTAGAGATGTCTTCATTACCCGAACCTTGTGTAACTCAGACCACTGTGACACAGATCATAGGCTCGCCAGTGACAAACCCTCC